>PITA01005419.1:10626-95626 GCA_004023965.1 Spilogale gracilis
CCCCCCCCCCCCCCCGCCCAATTTTATCTCTGCTTTCCTTTCTGCCATTTCAGTTACAGGGTCAAATGCCTTCTGAAAGCAGATGCTCCTCCTGGTGACATAATGTCAGAAGGTCAACAGTCGCCTAATGCTACCTCATGGTGTGCTGCGTCATTCACCTCTCTTCCTCTAGTCTGGTTGGCATTTTATTATCTCACCTCAGCGTGAGAAGGGTGAGTACAGAACAATAAGATACTTGGAAAGAGAGAGACCACGTTCACATAACTTTTCTTACAATATATTGTTATAATTGTTCTATTTTATTATTGTTGTTAATTTCTTTCTGTGCCTCACTTAGAAATTAAACTTTGTCACAGATATGCACATATAGGAAGAAATATAGAATATATGAGGTTCGGTACTATCTGTGGTTTCAGGCATCCATTGGAGATCTGGGAATGTATCCCCTGAAGATAAGGGGTGGGGGAAATGACTGTAATACCATCTCTCTATCTCAAATCATTTTAAACTTACACTTTAGTCCTTTTTCAGAAAACATGACTCCATAAAAAGATAAGGAATTGTGGTTTTGGACCACAAATTAAAGCCTTGTAAATCATCATTTAAAAAAAAATAATCTACTTCACAGTGGCATTTTTTTCATTATGGGCTTTAGGAAATATCAAAATTTTCTAGTATATACACATGAATTTTTTTTTTTTGCAGATAAAAACAAACTTATTTTATTTAACCATTAGCTTTATACTGTTTTTGGAAAGCATGCCTACATAATTTATATAAACCGATAGAGCAATATTAAAAAGGGATGTCATTAATATTTATGCTGACTTCACAGGCATAAAATAGCATTTTTCTAGGCAATAGGTAAAAAGGGGCTGATTTAACAAAATTTATTCTGTTTTAATAGTCTCCAGCAACACATAGCTTTTCTTTCCAAGAAATATTTCTGCATTCCAAGAGACAATGAAGTTGCAAAAAGGCAAATAACAAAGCCAAAGTGACAGATGTAAAACCAAATAACTTTTCAAGTTAAAGAAGAAAAGTTTTAAAGAAGCTCAAAATAATGAAGGCTGAAAAAAAGGGGGCTGACATTTTAAAATCAGAAAAAGCATTGCTAACATTAACTACCTTTTTTCCTAAGCCCTAATTTACCAGGATTAAAAGACACTCCATTAAACGTCAAAAAAATTTTTTTTCATAAAAGTAGATTAAAAGCTATTTTATGGATGCACCTGGTGGCTCAGTCATTAATTGTCTGCCTTCAGCTCAGATCACGATCTCAGGGTCCTAGGATCGAGCCCCACATTAGGCTCCCTACTTGGCAGGAAGCCCACTTTTCCCTTCCCCACTCTCCCTCCTTGTTTTCCCTCTCTCACTGTGTGTCTCTCTCTGTGTCAAATAAATAAATAAAAATGGGCGTCTGGGTGGCTCAGTGGTTAACCCTCTGCCTTTGGCTCAGGTCATGGTCCCGGAGTCCCAGGGTCGAGCCCCGCATCAGACTCCCTGCTCCATGGGAAGCCTGCTTCTCCCTCTCTGACTTCCCCTGCTTGTCTTCCCTCTCTAGCTGTGTCTCTCTCTGTCAAATAAATAAAATCTTTAAAATAAATAAGTAAATAATATCTTTTAAAAAAAGAGAACTGTTTTATGGGGGCACCTGGGTGGCTTAGTGGGTGGAGTGTTTTGCCTTCAGCTCAGGTCATGATCTCGAGGAGAGCCTGAGATTAAGCCCCATGTCAGGCTCCCTGCTGAGCAGGGAGTCTGCTTCTCTCTCTCCCTCTGTCCCCTCGGTGTTGACCCTGTTTGTGTTCTCTCTCACATGCTCTATGTCAAATAAATAAATAAAATCTTAAAAAAAACAAACTAGTGAGTAGAAAATTTTCTGGGGCTCAACAATTTAAATTGCAAAAGACTGAAAATGTAGACTCAAAATCTTCTGGAAGAATGCATGAGTGATAGCTTCATTCATGTTTCCCTCTCTTGGCTATGAATGGATGAAGGACAGAGATACTAAGTGATAAATGAAAAATACTTAAGTGCCTAATAGATATATAACAAATACTAACTGCTCAGTTAATGTTTGTGGGATATGTAATATTTTTTTGAAGACTATTATTCATGTTCACTGTACAACGTCCTCTAAGGCAAATACTGAAGAACACAGAGCAAACCTAAAGTCTGTTACATTTTTTCAGTCTGCTCCAAATACTAACTGCTCAGTTAATGTTTGTGGGATATGTAATATTTTTTTGAAGACTATTATTCATGTTCACTGTACAACGTCCTCTAAGGCAAATACTGAAGAACACAGAGCAAACCTAAAGTCTGTTACATTTTTTCAGTCTGCTCCAAATAAGGATACTTTTCTTCCTTTTTTTTTTTTCTTTTGAGGATAATTTTCTATATGCAAATCACAAGCAAGAGACCTAAAAGAAAGCAATCTTCTTCCTCTCTGCAATAAATAGAAACAGACAAAATTTCTCTATCATCATTGGATTTCATAGAAAAAGTATTTCAGAAATAATGTTTATGATCCAAGTTATGAGGTTTTTTTCAAGGACTGAATCGTCATCTTCTGTCTTGTTTCCTGACAGAGAGATGGGATTACTACATGATAATGTCCACTGCAGGGGCGGGCTAGTGCAGTGATCCAGAGCATAGACTTTGGGGCCAAGCCCCAAAAGCCCACTCTACCACATTCACATGGATAACTTCAGGCAACTCACTTATCCTCTCTCTGAACCAAAAAATTTCTTCCTCTATAAATAGGGATAACAATGGTGCCAATCTCATAGAGTTTTTGAAGGCTCCAATGATTAATATGCATAAGGCACTTAGAAGTAGGTCTGGCACATAATGCCAAAAATGTTACTACTACTGCTATTAAAAAGCCAGTGTTTCTTTGGTGTTGATACTTGTGACTAGTGGCTGAATCATTCCAGATACGGGTCCCTTTCTTGCCTTGGTTATTTATTCAGATGAATTCTCTACTCAGGTCTTCTCTTTTTATAAACTAATTATATTTGAAGTGTACTAAATCTTGGTTTGAAGACGAGAAATAAACCCTCTTAGAGCCACATTTGTTTCTCTAATGTACAGATGGCTAAGTAAAATCTGTGTTGATCGCACCTTTATTTTGTACGTTAAGGCTCCAAGAACACGGCTCCCTGAGATTGACTGGGAGCTGGTTTTGATTGATTGGTCTCACTGCACACCAGACTGTCTGGGCAGATAAAAAGCCCACTGGGAGAGGATATCAGGGAAGATAAGGATGCATGATGCAGTCCAACCCTAGGCGACAGATGTCCCTTTATAAGAGAGTTGGAGAACAGGCTTCAGCAAAGGGAAACTGCAGAGCGGCAAAATGGTCTTGATTTTGACTGACATTTAATTGCAATTAGATTTCTGAGCAATAACAAAAAAGATTTTCAAAACTCTTCAGTTTCTTGCCCATCAAACTGCCCATGCTTGCAATATTTTAGTGTGCAATCTTCCTGCAACACCATCAAAAACAGGTTCACTGTAATTTCAGAATACTGAAAAGAGTTAATGGCCAGGGCAGGCCTTCTGCTGGCTCCATAGTTCAAAGTTATCTGCACTCAGATTCAGCCACACAAATTATTCCCTGCGAGTAATCTTCAGTGAGTTGCTAGGAGATGACCAGTTTATGTTTTCCTTTGACTACAGGGCATAACCGCCCCACTGTCAAAATGCCAAAAGTTAAAAAAAAAAAAAAAAAAAAAGGCAGTGATTGCTTAAGAATAATTTCTTCCTGTTACCTGTGGGGAAGCATTGAAACCTGGATCGTTTTGGATGAAGGGAGATTAAGGGAGCTGTAAAGAAATACAGAATTGTACTAGAAGTACAAGAGTTGTTCTCTGAGCCATACCTGTATTTCTCCAATTGCAGTTGGCATGCGACCAACGTTTAATGCGTATTTGCTTACTCAAACTGAATCATAGTTGTTTAGTAATTTATTAACCAATAGTATTAGCATAGGTATGGTGGATGGCTTATGATTTAAAAGAAGTGCTTACACATATTTGTAGGAGCCTGGCATGGGTCAAAAGAGATGACTCAACCCTCTGGAGAGAGATAAAATAAAAAAGAAAAGATTGTAACTCTTCTGGCCCGGACACCATGGCTTGTTTCATTATGCCATAGTATCTCCTGGATATATTGTTATGTGATATATACTTCTTTTTCGGTGATAGCCAATAGAGTGATTAAAAGTGCTGACTACATCTTATTAGCTGTGTGAATTGGGTTGAATTACTTACATTCTCTGTGCTTTAGTTTCCATAACTATAAAATGGGGAAAATAATAGTGTATACCTCTTGGGATCAATGGGAGGAATTAATCTATATAATCATAAGGAAATAATATATGTAATATACTTAGAAAATAATATTCTCAGAAAAGTACCTGCTACAAAAAAAACTGATTAAAGGAATGCACATTATAATATTCACTACGAGCGTTAGCATTATTTTATTGCATCCTGGACGCAGCTCAACACCATCCAAGAGCTTGAGGGTCAGGCATACGAAACTTGAAAAAGTTGAAAAGCCGCAAGTTTAGATAAATAGGGTAGATGAACAAAAGAAGGAAATTCAAAGAAGCAAAGAGAAAGCTGAGGTTTTCACAAATCTCCTATATTGTCAGTTGTGGATTACCATCCTATTCTCGATGATTCTGTGTATCTGTGCTCAGGCTACCTACGGTTGGCCAGGCATTTAGCAGCTCCAGTGCACAGGGACATCTATGTTTATAAAACTTGAAAGTCCTGTTTACCTGAGTGTAAAAGTGCACTTCTCTGGGACTTGGAGGCTCCCGGTTCTGGTCGCTAACTGGGTGGGTATCCTCAGGAATTCTTCTGCCTTTGTAGAATTCCATTTCCTCATTTGCAAATGAGGTAGTTGGACCTTGTTTCTTTGATCTCCACATTTTTGTGATTTTATGATCTATCTTTACAAGAGCAGTTGTGTGCAATATTTTCCTTTGCAGGTTAGCTCTAGGCAAAGCTGTGGTGTGGAAACCCAGAGTTATAGATCAGAAAGTTAGATGATCTATTTTTGCTCACAATTGAGTAATATGCTCCATAAATGGATTATCAGATCTCATTATTACATAACAGCCCAATGTCTCTAAAATAGAACATGGTTTTCAATAAAACAGCTTATCGGTTTCCTATTGTATAAAGAAATGTATGTAATAGACTTGTTTAAACGGCACATTTAAAAAAAACTGCTCTGGCAAATCACTTTCTTAGAAAAATGAAAAAAGAAAATTCAGTCTTTCTGGTTTGGAGAGACAGCAGGTGCGAATCCCAGCTCTCAAACTAAATCTAGAAGGTTCCTAGGAGGATGACGTAAACAGACTTGCCAGTATTATTTTTATAGACTCTAAAACCAGTGTGAACTGTACACTGTCATCAATTATTAAACGTGACTCAGGCTAGGGCAGTCTATGCTAGCACAATTCAGATACGTTTTTCTGTCGGGTGTTCGGTTCTCAGTTATGTGATACATAGAGTAGCAGCCATAAGGATCAGTTTCTGCAACTCCATCCGCAACCTACTTTTTTATTGTAAATAAACCAGATTGGGGGAGAGGACAAGGCAAAGGGAGAAAGTGCCATGTTTCAAGCCATTTGTCTTGATATTTTAGTGACAAGCTTAATCTAATTAATTATATCTGGCTCTGACTAGCTTAGCATAAGGTGTTAGCTTCTGCAGCAAATGAGTAGCACTTGACAAGGTGAGAAATCCTCCTTTGATGGTGAAATCTTCCAAGATGCATTTCTAATCTGTTTTGAAAATGAAAGCCCTAGTAATATGCGATATAAAGAAAACAAACCCTGAAGAACCCTCTTTTCTTATACGTAACAACTGAGTTTGGTGTAGGTGGAGGCTTATGGCCTCTTCACGATCCGTGGCAGAGGTAGCTGTCCTCTCTTCCCCAGTTTTTCCTTCTTTTCTTATAATAGAAGTTCTATCTGGGCGCATGGGACATGAGGTTAGCCAGACAAAGACTACATATCTGTATTCCTTGCTTTGTGACCAAATTTTGGTCGATGAATGCGAGAGGAAATGTTGTATATACCTTCCAAGGAGCTGTGGCCTCCAAGGGAAAGGACATGCCTTCTGCCTTCCCTCTTGCTCCTCTCTGCGGGCTGGAATGCAGACCTGGTGCTGGGATCTGGACATCAAAAGGGAAGCCATGTGTTGGTGAATGTGGAGGGAGGAGCCCAGGTCTCTGATAATTATGGAGCTTCTCATCACCAATTTGCACTTTTCCATGAATGGGCCATCCACATCTCTCTTGTTTAAGCCTCTATTGTTTTTGAGCATCTATAACAGCCCTGAGCTTTTATTCCAGTGCATGGACTGTGACATTTGAACCCCGGCTCATTATAAAAATTATATAATATATTAGCATACATAAAATATATAATATGATTTATATTTATGCATAGTTACAAGGAGAAAGTCTGCAACTTTAGAGTAAATTTTAGTTTCCTTTGTCACATGTTGAAATGTTGACATGTTACTAGTAGTAAACATATATTTTTTAAAGATTTTATTTATTTATTTCTCAGAGAGAGAGAGAGAGAGCAAGCACAGGTAGGCAGAGCGGCAGGCAAAGGGGGAGGGAGAAGCAGGCCCTCCCTTGAGCAGGGAGCCTGATGCAGGGCTCCATCCCAGGACCCTGGGATCATGACCTGAGCTGAAGGCAGATACTTAATCAACTGAGCCACGCAGGTGCCTCATTAGTGAACATATTCTTGATGGCACTGTAACCTCTGTACCTCTTTTGAAGATCTTATTTCCTTTGTCCATGCTTCCCTCTCTGTTCCTCCCTCCCTTCCTTTCTTTTTTCCAACCTTGAGTGCCTTATCATCTCCACTGGACTATAAATTCCTTGATGAAGACAAGACATAAATTCTGTGATCCAGTTTTCTATCCCAAAGACTAAACACAGTATTTTATACATTTAAACAGTCCTTACTGAGCCTTTGTAGAGAAATACTCAAGAGACATGCAAGAAACTGCATTATTTTTTAACTTTATTGAGCATTTAACTGAATTCCCAAAATGAACAACTGAAAACAATTGCCTAAATTAAATATAAAATTTAATTTCTAAGTTTCCAGACAACTTATTAATGATAACAATACATTTAAAGAGAAATTTCAGTGGAAATTTAAATGATTCACTACCTCAAGAAACAGCCTGAGGCTCATCAGGCCCATTATTAAATATAAATGGTATTTTAAATAAGATGGAATTTGTAAATTGGTAAAGCTGTTAAATATAAAGCCCTTAAGGCCCAATATTTATCCCTTTATCGATCAGTAAAAATTAGCTGGCAGTTAAGAGAGCCCAAAACCACAAAAGACAAAATATTCATGGAATGTATGTAGGAAACAAAATTATTTATTCTGAGGTTTTGAAGACATATTGCAAAAAATGCCTTAAATTCTTCATTTTCCCGAGTTGATACTGTTAACAGTCGATTCTGAGTATTCACATGTAGTGCACACTTCTTTACGAGTGAGAGGATCACTACAACCAATTGATGAATCAAGCTGTATTTTACCTCATATGTAACACATCGTGCATGTAATGCAATTTGTCTTTACGGTGCAGAAATAGGGACAATGTTAGGGTTCATAGACATCTTCTAAAAAAATTTGCAGAAGCATATCTTGGCCAAAAAAGGCAAGAGCGTCCCCATAATTAAGAGGGTGGTCCTGGGTCCCAGGTGGTCCTTGCTAATCCACTTTATGTGAAAACTATACTGGATGCCACAGGACATTTTGTCTATTATCCTTTGATTCTGAGACCTAGAGAATGCATTTACTGAATTGTTGAAAGATATTTATAGTATCATCTCAAGGAATGAATTACTATTTTTTCACAGTGGAGATATGGAGAAATCTGTCCCTTAGGCTGAAGCACTGTGGGATGAAAAAGGTGGAATCAGGCTTTGAAGATTTAGATGCTGAGTTTAAATAATATCACACACACACAAAAAAAAAGGTAGAGGAGGGGTAAACATGTGATGTGATGGAGTTAATGAACTCCATGGGGGAATTCTTTCAGAGTGCACACATCAAATCATCATACGTTTTAAATATCTTATAATTTTATTTGTCCATTATATCTCAGTAAAGCTGGAAAATAAAGGTTAGGCTTTGGCTAAGGCTCCCCCATCTCCTTAGCCATGTGACTGTAGGAGTGTCACTTGTCTACCCAGACTTCCCTTTTCTCCCCTTTGAAATGGGAATGATGCTGAAGGTCCTGGTTTGTTTACCTCCTGGGAATAGTCAGGCTAAATAGGAGACAATCTAGGACCAAATACGCTGTGACCAAAAAATGAACTGCAATAAAAATTAACTTCCTCATTCTCCTGTTTTTTAAGTGTGATAGCAACTTTTGATCTGTCACCTATTTATAGACAAGATTGCTGCGGTGATTGACTCTTTGCCCTGACTTTCAGGGAGAGTACAAAACAGGCAGCAGAGAGGTCTTTGGAAGTTTCTGTAAGCAAACTCTGCAGCAGACAGTGAAAGACAAAGCTCTGTTTTCTCACCTTCTACTGAAATTTTGCTCCAGATGCAAAATGCAAATGAGGTTGGGAGGCGAACACTGTGGAGAAAATTTTTTTTTCTTTTTGGTGTAACAAGAAGATGAACCCTAGACCACAGTTTCAAAGGAGCCAAATATTTTACTGTAAAGTAGAATAAGAAAATACCAGATCTTTCTGCAAGAGCAAAATGTTTTGTTTAAAAATGCAGTGGAGAGAAGGGAAAACATGACCCGTTTTAGGAGATTAAATCCATAACTTGAGGAAGGCCCTGCTCCAGAGAACTAAGGTCTTCCTCTTAGTAATTATAGACTCTGGTTCCTTATAATTAAGTCCTGTGTTGCTCAACGTCCAAATAATTCAGAGGACACTATTATGTGAGATTATAATTTTCCTCCAAAACAACCTCTTTATGTGCAGCAAAATGCTGTAAGGAAGGAAAATGAGGAGTTCTTTAGATTTTAGCCAAAACAATAATTTAAATCCCAAGTTAATTATAAAAATGGACGCCACTGATACCTGTTAGAGGGTCATGAGTTCAGTAAGAGATGTTAGAACTAATCACACTTCAGAATATCCCACACAAAAATAAATGCAGGAAACAGGTTGATGAAATGTATCAGTTTTGTCTACTTATCTGGAGAATGCTGTCAGGGCTGTATGCTACTTTTTGTGTTTTTTGTTTGTTTGTTTTGTTTTGTTTTTTTAATAAAAATATCTATGAACTCTGACAAGGCAGGAGAGTTCCTAATTCTTGGGATCTCAAAATGATTCTTCAGTCTTAATCAGTTATGAGCAAATACATTTATTTTAATGATAATGATGATGATTATTATCCACATGGGCATTTAATTAGAAAGTGACATTATTTGGAAAACCGTTTCTGCAATTTTGTCTAATGGAGTTTAACTAGAAGCTATGTTGTCCTTGTGGATATTTTCGAGGTGTGAAAATCCTGAATACCACTTCTGGCTTTACCGAACAGTCATCTACCATGAATCATTTCTGGCATCTGATTTACAGGAGAACATAATCAGGGCTGGATCAGTAGGTATTCTGGGGCAGAATTTTGAAACAGTTTTGTAAGAGTAGCACTTGAAGAAACAGAAAGGGTCCTTTTCCTTCATCCTTAGGTCAGTCCTAACAATGTCGTCTCTTTTATTTTTCCTGTACTTGGAGGCTAAAGCCTTGAAAATTATTAATATTCAGGATCTAACAACTAGAAGCACCTGAGCTTTTATTAATAGTCCTTTAATGTTACCTAAAACTCTACCCAAAATGGGTACCCAGAGTGCAGGAAAATAACCAGCTTTCTAAGATGTAATATGATTTAATTTGTCTAATAGCTGAAGTTGGTCAGAGCTGATTTCACATCATCAGAGGGGCAGAAGGAAACATTTGAGAAATTAATCAATCCCAGAGCCACTTAAAGTCATATTGTATGTTGGGCACAACTCTGGTCCTGAAGGAATCACCTGAAATAACAGATAGCCTGGCAGCAACTACACTGAATACAGAAAAGGACTCTTTCACTCCATCTCCTCTGAGAACTTTGAAAACAGTCTTGTGTTTTTGGAGAATAAGTACCAACTTAGTCTGGATTATGGATTGCATGGAACAGGGTATGTTTTAATGAGCTTAAACTGAAGCAACATATGTTAACAGAGTGATTTATTTCTATGAGGCTCCTGAGAAAATAACTGTGGGGTTTTAAGGGAATCTAGGAGGGGGGAAAAAAAGACCCAAAACGCCAATAGCAAGTCTGTTTGATATGCATAAAAAGCCAAGACACAGATTTGTTTCAGGCACTATTCTGAGCCTTAGTCTAGTCATCTCCTTAGAATAATTTCTAGTATTTGTTAAGGCATAGAAAACTGGGGGTTCCATAGGGGACTATGTCTTTTGCAATTATGCAGTGCTTCTTTTTTAAGCATGTGTGTTTGTAGTTCAGTTATCTCTGTAGGGTCTTTGAGGAATGGGTGGTGTTCATAGCCAGAACAGGATGCTGACCTAGCTTCAGTGAATGTCAAGGTCCTAGGTTCATAAGGAACCAGGAGAGAGCTGCTGCGGTGCATTAATCCACACTCCAGGAATGTATCCATGACATATTTACAACCCCTTTACTTACTTCACACTTTCTTGTTATGCCTTGTATACGAAGTGCAGGCCCCCAAGAAGTGACAATTTTCATGGTTTTTAGCGTGCTTGTTAACGCCTGATACTCCAGGTAATTTGCTGCTCTATCCCACATGTCAATTCCTTTCCAACTGGACAGCAGGAAGCAGTTCTGAGGGTATGAGTTAGCCTTTCATTGTTTCAGGTTCCAAGTAGAGTTAACAATCCAAGAAACCTAGCAGTAAAAAGATCTTGGGTTCCTTGACTTACATACAACTGCTTTGGCTTTCTTTGAGGATGCTTGGGTATTTGGGGGGAAAAAGAAGTATAAATTTAGATCCTAAGCAGTGCTGGAAGAACTTTTGTGTGTTTTTAACTGAATACTTGGGATAGTTTCAGGCACGAACTACAAAAAAAATGAGCAGCTAGTTAATGGTTTTCACAGCTACCAGAAGGAGCTAGTTAGTTATCTTTCAACAACAATTATTTTCTGGAGTGCTGGGATCCTTACAGAACTGATCTCTGTTATAGAGTCCTGCTGGGCCATCTCATGATCAGATTGATAATTTGTCTCTAAGATCTCAAGTAGGTGTGCCTCACTGAACTTTCCTACCTCTCTCACCACCATTTGTACTACTGTCAGAGAGCTCTTCCTAAAATCTAGCCCAATTACCTCACTCCATTCTTTCAAAACTTGTGGGGGCTTTTCATCATTAGAGAGGCCAAAACTTCTCTTTTTTAAGATTCTATTTATTTTGAGAGAGAGAGCGTGAGTGCAAGCAGGGGGAGGGGCAGACGCACAGGGAGAGGGTCCCAAGCAGACTCCACACTGATGTGGGACTGGATCCCACAACCCTGAGATCATGACCTGAGTTGAAATCAAGAGTCAGACACTGAACTGACTGAGCCACCCAGGTGCCCCCCAGAGGCCAACTTCTGACGGTCTAGAATGACCTCAACGCCATCCGCTGACCTGACTCTATTTTCCTTTTTCTCACTTTTTTCATCACATGCCTCACTTCAGCCACATCTCTCTGCTCTTCCTAAATCCACCATGATATCCATGCCATTTTCCTAATCTGGGTACAGAATTTCCTTAACCTTTTATTTCCCACAATTCCACCCATTCTTCAAGACTTTTCAACCCCTGAATTATTTTCTCATTCTTTATATGTTTTTAAAAATGCTTTTGGTCTGTTTAAACCCTGTAACATACAATTTATTTTCCCCAGTCAAAAATAGCATCTGAAATACACATGTATTTCTCATGGCCTGAAACATGGAGACTCACAAGCCAGCTTGTTCATGTGTCCAGTGTATTGACCCTATTTACTCTTCCTGTGTTCCCGAAACACTTTCTCTGAGCAACACTAGAATACTTTCCTTTCATGTCTGTCTGTTTCTCTCAGTATAATATCTGGGAGATTAAGGCTAATTTCTCTAATGTTTCTCATTGTATCCAGCTCAGCACCTTGTACATGCCATATGCTTAATATTTTTTTAAAAATGAATCATATATAAGATTGTGTTGCCAGTTTATATTTTAGTGGAGAGCTTTTTAAAAAAGCAATTGCAGTAAATCTTTGACTAGTTCCATAGAAAGATTTGGACATCTATTTTTGAGTACTACTCCTGTTAATATTTACAATGAACTTCGGCCTTCTTCGGGTCAACAGTTACAAACCATTAGAGCCTGCTACAACCCAGTAATTACAAAAGGGTGGGAGATACCTCGCAAAATGCACCATGCGGCAGAGATTCTAGTTTGGAATTATCACCACTGGTGCTCGATAGTCTAGCTAATCATATTCTGTATTCAAAGGAGAAGCTGCCTATGACACAGCTTCTAAATGTTGGTTTCTGGCACCTACCATGTAGAGGTCTGTATTCCAGAGGAATACAGCATCCTATATAGTTCTAGCAGCCTTATCTTGAGGAAGTTACTTAATCTTGCCAAGCCTCCATTTCTTCACCAAGGGAAATCCTGTATTTCAATTCTGTGGTGGGAGTCCCAGGAAGTAATTAATCAAACCTCTAACTTCGTGCTTGGCTATAGGAATGATCACGAAATCCTAGGTTTTGTTGATTTTATTACGAGTTTTGCTACTGTTCATACAGTACGTGTAGCCACTGCTATTAATTTCTGGCTCATCACTTCTGTCCATTCCGTTTTGTCGAATAAGTTATCGTCATAATCTTTTCATTGGCTTTTCTCTCTCCTGTGCCCCCCACCCCCAATCCCTCCTTCTCTCTCTTTCTCTCTCTCGATTGCATGGGGCAGTTGTTGCAAGGGCAGTCTTTCGAAAAGGAACAGTGACTTCACATCATCTATTAATAAATTCCAAGTGAAGCCCAGCACAATATGTTCCCAACCTAATTTTCAGGACGTTATACTCTATTTCCCTTTTATATTCTGTTCTTTAGTAAAACTGGACTTTTTGCATCTCCTTTTAATGTGCATTTTATGTTTTAGCCTTCATTTGACTTTTATGAGTACATTTTAACTGGGGGATGGCCGCGTGTCAGACATTGTTTGGGGTCTTGGGTGCCAAGATAATAAAAACAGGTCCCTGTCTTCCTAGAGCACATGACTGAGGTGGCATGGCAGATAGGATTTTGAGTCACATTTTTTTGTGATAATTTTCTTCTATTGGGCTTACTCCTAATTACTCTTAAAATCACACCCATTTCTTAGAGGCTCATCTCAAAGAAGCCCCCTATATAAACAACATAAACTCTTCATTCTCTCATTTAAACTCCTGTATTTCTTTGTCTGAGCCACTTCATCTTGTCTTACTTTGTTATTTGTGTTTATGGTTTTTTTAAGGATACGGGCCATACTTTATTTACCTTTGTATTCTTCATTATGACTTACAAATAGGCTTTCAGGAAATCCTTTTTGAATTTTCAAGGCAGTGTATTAGTAGAATTTGACTTTAAATAGAAAATTTTTATCCTCATTTTTTATTTTTATTTTTTTATAATCTTTTTTTTAAAAAAGATTTTATTTATTTATTTGCCAGAGAGAGAGGGAGAGCAAGTGAGCACAAGCACGGGGAGTGTCAGACAGAGGGAGAAGCAGACTCCCTGATGTGGGACTTGATCCCAGGACCTTGGGATCATGACCTGAGTCAAAGGCAGATGCTTAACTGACTGAGCCACCCAGGCACTCTACGTGGTCATTTTTTTAAAAGATCTATCCCCAGAGATACTTAATTTAACTTTAACAAAGGTCACTTGCCAGGAACTACTTAAGCTGAACAATCGATAGTTTTGAAAACCACATTTAAAGAGATATAAGGATATATACATATATATTTCCACACACTAAGACACTAGACTTAGCTTGAGTGAAAAAGGAGACTGGGTACTTATTTTCTTAATGTTCTTTCCTTGTACCGTTTGTCCAAGTATATATGATTGAAGTCTATATGATTGATATATTAGAAAATTATGGGAAAGATGGAAGCAAAATGGAAAAACATAAATATAGAGATAAAGATCATCATAGTATGGGAGCCTGGACATTGACCAGGGCTTTCAGAAATAGAAGTATAAGAAATGTGTCTGAGAGGAGGGTCTGTTTTTAGCACATTTGGACACCCATCTTTAAATATGAGACACATTTCTGGAAAGAACACAGGGTCTTGTGAGCGAAGTATTGGGTTGCCTTGTTTTGTATTTACTTGAGGCTACTACAGAGAATTCAACAAAAGTGTGAAGGGAAACCTAAACCAAATGAGTTTGGGTTTAGAGACATTCAGTATGCTTCTCACAGATATAGATCTGGAACAGATGCGTTCACAAAGGCGGCAGCATCTGGAAGAACGCACACATGTTCCTCTCTTCATGCTCCTTGGCCTCGTCTCCATGGTGACTAAATGAGTCACTCCCTTCAATCAACACTGATGTGACAGAAATAGCTTCATCAAAGCAAATTCTCTTCTCTGGAAAGTGGACAGACTGTTAAGGAATGTCCACAGTGTTCATTAATGACCTATTACTTCTTGTGATCACAATGGTTGCTAGCTTAAATAGCTGTCAGAGTAACATACTGTAGTAAGAGTACTTAGATACAAGAAGTTAGGAAGATTTTAGTAAATTCAGTAATTGGCTCTTTACTCAGTGCAGGACAATTTTGATGAGTCGATCTTATTTATTTCAATGCTTTGGATTTTCTTTTGAAATTAGCAAAAACTTAATCATTTTGTTTCCAGATAAACAGATTAAGTTTTTAAAATAAGATCATACCTACATGAAAAAAAAAATGAAATGCCTGAGGGGTTCTCTTCAATAAGTTTCTTTTAAAATGTGTTTATTAGGACACAAGCTTTATTTTTCAAGGTCCTTAAACTATTATGCATTGATAAAAATTGGAATTCCAAATGATGTCCTGTGATTAGGCTTATTTACTTTTGATAAAGCCAGCTTTCCTACCCATTTTAAGATAAAGCAAGAATAATAGCTTGTGTGGGAGAAATAATTAAACCCAAATAAAACCACCTCAGTCACTTTTTTGAATTACTGGTTAATGTTTGTCCCTGAATCTGCTCCTGGCAGGTTTCACGCTTTCTTTGATGAGTAACTCTCGTGGGAAAACGATGGGCCTTAATTTCAAGGTTATACACATCCTGGTGGTATAACTCTTGACCAGGGGTATGATATTAAAAAAAATAAAAATGCTTGAAGTATGGGGAATAACTTTTGTGAGCAGTATTAGAATGTTAAAAGGAAAAAAATATTTTTATTCCAAAAACAGACTGCTTGTTTTCTGAGTCTGTGGTCTTATCCAGCCCAAGAATAGGACTCAGTTAGGATTCTCTCTGCCTTGTGGAGATCAGAGATCTAAGAGAATACCAGTGATTGCCTCCCCTCAGGAAGGCTTGCTGGTGCTGTGGTGGAAGGAATGTGGTCCTGAATCCAGGCTTTCAGGCTCTGGTTCCACTATCTGTCACCTACCCTTTGTCAAGCAAATGTTTTCACCTGGTCCTGAGGTTGATAAAGACCCTTGAATTGCCAAAAACAAAACGAAACAAAACAAAACCAAAAAAACAAAGAAAAAAACACACAAAAAAAACCCCTGTTTTTGTGGTTGGGGATCCCTTGCAAATATTTTGCTAAGGTTCTGTCTTTGCCATTCTATCTAACTTTGAGATCATGATGGGTTGCGTGTTCCAGGTAAGTACCAGTGAAAACTTCTTTCACTGCCCCCATCTTACAAGCATTCCTGTGTCCTCTGTCAAGGTTGGTAAGACTATTTCTGGCCAACTAGCAAAACCACAGGGCCTTATTTCTAAATCTGGTGAATCAGACGCCTCCTGCATGCACTTAACCATCACAAAATGATACGCAATAGCACTAATTATTTTATTTCCTAATTCTAAAGTTAATTATGGTGATTTTCAAATCAGGAAGAAAATAAATTAAGATGCAATGTTGTTTACCCGTCTCCTGGGAGATCTCAGGGGTTTGTCATTAAATCACACTAGTAGTGTTGGGATTTAGGGCAGGCAGACAATAGACAATAGCAATCCCGGGCTGTGAGTCCCATTTGCTCTGTGAGGAGGCAGAGATGATGGCCCATTCCTAACAGTGTCTCCGGCACCCAGACTCTGCTGATCACACATTAGGAGCCAAATATAAGGGGGAGTAATGAAAGAACGAGTGAAGTCAGCCCTCCAAAACTTTCCTTCCTCAGCAGTTGAGTAGAATGATATGTAGTTACCACGGGTTGTTTGAGGATTAAATAACACACATAAAGTGTTTCATGCAGGGAATACACATATGATAAGAATTCTATGACTGGTAGTTGTTTATCTTCATATAGGAAGGCTGCAGCTCCATTTCATAGAGACTATTTCTTTATATTTTACTCTCCTTTATTTTCTTAGGTGGTAACATGGAAGTTCTACTGGTAGTAGACAAGTAAAACTCTTGTTCAGAGTAAAGCTGCTGAAAACTCTTAAGTCTGTATGCTTGTAAAACAAAGGGAGTCTAGATTTTTTCATTCCATTTCTACCCATCTCTCTCTGCATCAGCTCAGCAAATCTTCACTTTTTTTTTTAAAGATGTAGCCATTCATTCAGAGAGAGAGAGAGAGAGAGAGAACATAGAGAGAGGCAGGAGAGAGAGAGAAAATTGCCAGCAGACTCCGTGCTGAACAGGGAGCCTGGAGCCCAACATGGGGCTCGATCTCAGGACCCTAAGATCATGACTTGGGCCAAAATCAAAAGCCAGGTGCTTAAAGGTTGAGCCACCCAGGAATCCCAACAAATCTTCATTCTTTTAGAAGGCTCTTCTTTAAGGGTCTATAGACAGGCTTTTCCTCTGTAATTCCATTTTCTGAAAAAGCAAAGAGCAGAACTGGGTGGAGAGTGCCTGCTCTGTCTGCCTCATCTTTATGTTAAACTGATTTGAGGATAATACTCCTCCCATCCAGCCACAGGACACAGCAGTTCTGAAGGCTCTGAATCATGACTATTCAGGGTCAGTTAAGTCTAGAAAATTATCCAATCTAACATTTGCCCACATCCCTAGTTTCCCGCCTGTGAACTACAAGGAGTAATGCAGATCTTCAGTTTTCTGGGAAAGCATTTCATTACTTTTTCTCTTTCTCTTCTCAGTCTAATGACTCATATTCAGATGGTTCTGTCCAATTTTAGAATTATCATGATCCACTTTTCAGAAAAAAATGTAACATTTTATATACAGTATAACTTATGTAATTTTTTTCAAGGGATGAGAAAAATGTAACACTCAATGCAGAAGAATTTCTGGCTCCTTTAACATTAAGAGGTATAAACTTTTATTATTTTATCATTGGGGTGTGTTGTAATTTACTTATTTACTGTATCATTCCCTTTGCAGCTAATAAATTTACATTTTCAAAGAATGATGGAAATTAATGATATGGAAAAATATTTTCAAAATACTTTGAGAATAAAAATATGACATAAAAGTATACATTGCAAATCAACACAAAGAGTATAATTCCAATTTGTTTTTTTAAAAAGGTCACTATGAATTTTTTTTTTTTTAAACAGGAAAGAAATATCCCCAAATGTTTATCATCTCAAGGGTGGGATAAATTTTTGTAAAACCATCCTTTTCTCTTTTAGGAAACCTGCCTTCTGCCACTCACAGGGACCCTGCCTGGACCACTGAGAAGCTTTGACTAGGTCATGTTTCTGCAATTATGCCTCTTCAAAAATAAAGGCAACAACATATGCGTCCAGTGAGTTATAATAGAACACTGATGACACAGCATTTCTGATAGGAAGCCTGTGAGCAATTTTGGTTTGGGTTCCTAGGAGAAAGGACAGTCAGAGTTTTCCCCAGGGGAATGCCACAGGCTTTTGGGCGGGGCCGGGCTGCACAAGGCAGTATGCCCTGGGCCATCTAAGAGCTAGAGTATGGGGCTAGCTCAGCTGGGCCCTGCCCCAGATCTCACCTCCAGGAGGAGATCCAGCCCCAAGGGGGAGCAGGGCCCCAGGCCTACGGCCTCCCTGCGAAACCAGGTAAATAGGTCAGGTAAACAAGTGTCAGCCACCGTGAAACCCCGGAGGGGCGCTCTCCTGACCTCCCTGCTCACCAATGTTCTACCCCAATTCCACTATGACTGTTAAAATGGTGTCTTCATAGGATTTTTAAAAACTGATGTTGGGGCGCCTGGGTGGCTCAGTTGGTTAAGCAACTGCCTTCGGCTCAGGTCATGATCCCGGAGACCAGGGATTGAGCCCCACATTGGGCTCCCCGCTCGGCAGGAAGCCTGCTTCTCCCTCTCTCACTCCCCCTGCTTGTGTTCCCTCTCTGGCTGTGTTTCTCTCTGTCAAATAAATAAAATCTTAAAAAACAAACAAACAAACAAAAAAAACCCTGATGTTATCTGTTTCTGAGTATCTTTCCTATTGAAACCACTCAATATGTTTGTTTGTTTGTTTTCCTAATCCAGAAGAAATGATTCATGCCCCTCACTAATTTGCATCCTTTTCTCGTGGTCAAGTATCCATACTCTTTTAATGGCTTAAAAAAAAAAACCTAAACTGTCCCAGTGATTAACTTACATCCTTTCCCTCATCTGTAATCCACACAGCTCGCTTCAGTAAACAGTCTCATTGGGATATACCTCATCTGGATACAGAAGTCCCTGAGGCCGCACCCCCTAATATGGGAGGACTGGAATTTAGACTAGAACTCTTCTCCAAAAGGCCAACAGCTCAGATGCTGAAAGAAAACGAGGAATTCCAATTGGCTTTGCACATGGCAAAATGCAAAATAACCCAGGAATCACTCTCTTTCGTATCTACTTCCCAAAATATTTATAAAGGGGCTTTGCACTGTCATACCTAACTAAGCCTGTTGGAATTTGTTTTTTCAGTAAATTCTCTTTTGTCCTTACATAGCCCGATGCAGTGACCACGCACTGACTTTTAGAAAGTGGACTCTCCCTCCCCTTCTGCTTCTTGCCTCTGTTTCTAGATATCCAGTCAAATTGGCATGGAAATGGAGGACTAAAAGTATCACACAGATTATTATTATCTATTGAGAATAATACATTCTACCATCTGATGTCTGTGCCTGGACATCCGATTCCCTTTCTTGAAAAGTATGCACACTGAAAACCTGATTTAGAATTGAGGAAGTCAAAACATCCCTTTTAAAAGTAACACATCAGTGGGATTTGGAAGGCACGACAGAGACAGGTGAATCTCACAGACTTTTTCTGTGGGAATACACAGCTCCCTGGAATCACAACAGCCAAGGGACACATTAAGCTTTAGAAAAACTCATCTTCTTGAAAGACAATCTCACTATTTGTGGGTGGAGAGCAAGGGCCTTAAAATGTGACAGAAAGGATGTCAGAAAAGAGTCATCTATTATAAGGATGATCATAGTAACTAGGAAGAAATAAGTTGTGGGTTCAAAGTTCATGTATTTTCCAGGGACTTGTTCTGCTTTAACAGTTCAGGATTTTTCAGGGAGACCAAAGTGCCTGGGTGATAGCAAGGGGTGATTAGTCCTCTGTACTCTGGCCTTACTCAGAAGAAGCCTGGGCCTGGCGGGCCAGTCCTGCCAGTGAGATATTAGACTGTGGTCCTCCTTGACCCCTGCAGAGTGGGTCAGTTTCACGGATGTGGGAGGGGCTGCCGTGTCAGGGGACTGGCTGTGCTCTGAGGGTGGGATACGTTCTCTGCAGCTGCTTCCTGTTTGAGGATGACCCAGTGTCCAGTAGTGGTGATTATGGCATGAACTGTGCCCCAGAAAGATACTGTGAAGTCCTAATCCTCCATACCTGTGAAAATGACTTTATCTAGAACCCACGTTTTGGCAGATGTCATCAAGTTAAGATGAGGTCATATTGGATTTGGGTGGGAACTCAATCCAGGGGCTGGTGTCTTTCTAAAGAGAGAAAGACATGTAAGAAGAAGAAAGAATAGCACTTTGCTATTGGCAGCGGGGACTGGAATGATCGGGTATAAGCCAAGGAACCCAAGGATTTCTGGCATCCACCAGAAGCTAGGAAAAGGCAAAGAGGACGTTCTTCCCTGGAATCTTTAGCCAGGGCATCTTCCTGCTGACGTCTTGATTTCTTTCAGACCTCTAGCCTCTGAAACTGTGAGACAATATTTCTCTTTTGCTGTAACCCACCCGATTTGTTGCATTTTGTTAGGGCAGCCCTGGGAAACAAATACAGTGACTAAAACATATCCTCTTGTCTTCTCCCCTTTTGTAATCCAAAGATGGAAACAATCTGTCCTGAAAGGGTAAGAGAATTAAGTAAATTTGCTTTCTGGGGGGCTAGATTTGGGTAGATTCCTCCACGAGGAATTAGATGAGTGACATATGGTAAAGTAGAATCTAGGTGCTATTTGGCCAAGGTGATTTCAGAAAAAAAGCCAAAGAAGGTTGGGAAGTCAGCAGCGGCGGCTATACAACTAGCCTGGAGCCGCAGGCAGCAACAGCCAGAAGTGGGGCCTTGCTGCACTCTTCACCACAGGAGCAGAGTGGGGTGGGGAGCCCCGGAAAATTCCACGCAGGAGGCGTAGAGTGGCCTGGGGTGGGTACATGGTGATCAGGGCATTCCCCATGCCCCGGTGAAGTGTTAACAAGCCAGAGAAATCTCCTATAACAAATAGGGGCTCTCTGGGATGGCTGTAACTGAGAAGCTGCCCAAGGAAGGAGTTTGAGGACAAAGGTGAGGCTCGGTTTCCTCACAGTGTTCCTAAGACCCCCAAAATAAGGCAGAGCAAAGAAGTCCAAAATAATCACTCTGCAAGAGTGCTGTCTTGATAACCCTTTCACCTTCCTTGCCTCGCTTCCTCTGATTTCCCCACTGGCTTCTTCTAAGTCAGTCAGTTTAATTGTATGTAGAATCTCAGGACAGAAATTCTACTGGGAACCCAAGAGACATGAATGTGAGGAGAGATCTGAGTATACTCAGGTTCTTCAGTGCCCATCATTTTATTTCATTTACTTCACTAAGAAATCTTTTTGTTGAAATGCATGCATAGACTTCCTCCTGGCCTCATCAGCCCCAACCCAGGCAGCCACGATTCCCCATGAGCACAGCATACCTTCTGAAGAAATGCACCCAGATCAGAATGGTATATGAGTCTGTCCTATTCTGGCTCTAGAAGAGAAACGTTACAATGAATAGGTGGGTGGGATGGGCCCCATGATCGCAAAGCAACCAAAATACCAGTGATATCAAAACTTTATCATTATATACTTTTTTCTTCACAAGGTTTGATACCAACCTCTCAGAAAAAAAAAAAAAAAACAACTGTCAAAAGGAAAGTGTGCAAATACTTGCCATTATTTTTAATTTGTTACATATCATAATTAGTCACTAAAATTAGATGGACAGGGGGTAAAACAGGGCTATGTTACCCAGGATTGGTCTTGGTAGGGGGAGGGGAGAACTAGGCACTGTGACTTTGGCAGTCCTGATTTGTTTTGCTTATTAACTTCTACTTCCATGTTTCCTTATTTAAAACAAACTTCCCCTAGAAAAGCTTCATTCCCACCAACCTGTGTGTTAATAGAACAGAAGCTGCTAGGGGCGCCTGGGTGGCTCAGCTGGTTAAGTGACTGCCTTCGGCTCAGGTCATGATCCCAGAGACCAGGGATCGAGTCCCACATCGGGCTCCCTGCTCAGCGGGAAGCCTGCTTCTCCCTCTCTCACTCCCCCTGCTTGTGTTCCCTCTCTGGCTATGTTTCTCTCTGTCAAATAAATAAAAAATCTTTAAAAAAACAAACAAACAAAAAAACCCAGAAGCTGCTATATAGCAAAGACCATAGTGTTAATGTATGTTACACCTGCTACCCACATCTCTTCTTTTTTTGCAGTCCTTTCCAGATCTGTGTGGAGCAGGATAGGAGAGCAGGGAGACACATAGGATAAGAGGGAAGCAAACCCATTTCCTACGGGACAAAGTCAGCTCTCCCAGAGCGTTCCCATTCTGTCTCCCACTTAGTGCTCTGCTCTGACATTTTCCTTCCACCCAAGAAAAAATCATCATATGATTTACATCCCCCTCTTCAAAGAATCCTCCCTTGATTGGTGCTCTAATTCAATCCTTTCTTTCTCTGCAACTCAAATTGCTGTTGCCCAGACTCTCCACTATTGAACATCCCCTTTCAGGAACTTCTCTGTGAAGCCTAAAGGGGTGCAGCAGCTTATGAGATGATGAGATAATTTAAGGCTCTAAACTATGCAAACGGAAGTTGAATACATTCTCCTCTTTCAGATAAATTATAAGATATCTTAAGCGAGTCATTTGTATTTTCTAAACACAGAGTAGACACCATGGGCAGGAGTTGCAGACCAGGTAAGAAATGAGGGTCATCGGATGTGGGGAGCTCCTTGGGGGTTAGTGGGAACTTGTCGGGGGTCCTCACATCCCTTTAAGAGATAGTTGTCCAATCAACTTATTTCACGGGATAGTCCTGAGTTCATGCTGAGAAGGAATACATGTTTCTGCAGATAAATCAATCCTCTAATAGCAATAAATAAACCATTTTGACATCCTAGAAGATTTGCTTCAAATGACTCACAGTAAACTATTTTTTCCCTCTAGGCAGAATACTATTTGCAGATATCTGCAAATTTGGAAAAAGAGTTGTTTCCTAAATGGAACTATTCAGACAAGGAAGAAAAGGGGAACTGAGCGCATGAGCCCGCGCATACACACACACACACACACACACACACACACACACACACACACCACACGCACATGCATCCCTCTCCCTGCTTCCTGCCCCACCTCAAATTCCCTCCAAGTCTTCATTCTCTTTAAACTACCTGCTTATAATAATATCTGATAAAAATCTCACTAAAAATGCATCTACTTTTATATTAAACTTTAGTTAAATCTCCACTCCTAGATGGTACCATTAAAGTATTTGAGTCTGGTGTCCACTTTTGTCCCTTTTATCTATAATGCAACAAAATAAATGGTTTGTCTACAGATAACTAAAATTCTGTGTGTGTGCCTTGACGAAGTTCAGCTTACTTAAGGATTGCAATTAGTAAATATCCTGGAAAATGTTTAGAATTTTATTTTTAATACAATCCTAATGTTGCTGAGTTCCCAGTAACATAATTACAGTATTTATTATAGCCAACATTTACCATGCTTGACTCTGTGTCAAGCTCTTTTCTAAGAGCTCTGGTCATTTTCTCAGCAACACACAAGGTGGGGCTATTGGCAGGTGCCAATTCACCCAGGTATAAGTGGTAGGATCCAGTCTCCTACAGCCTGGCACCAGAATCAGTCCTCAGAGATACATGAATTAAAAGTGATCTATTGTGACTGTCCTAACACCACCCCCTCCCAAAGAAAATGGACCTCCCAGTAGGACCAAAAAACTCATGTAAATTCATGTACAGAAATATAAGCTTCCTTTTGTATTTCCCCCATTTGTTTAAGATTTAAAATGTATTCCTTTTTTTAAGATTAAAAAAAAAAGAAAAGTGATCCATTGTAATAGTTCCAAATAATTTCCTTTGTCATGGTTTCTTGAGTGCTTGGATACTAAGTTAGTGAAAAAAGCAATCTCAATAAATTTTGTCATATCATCCTAAAAAAATCACCAATCTTCATGCAGGTGTTATAGAACAAGTCTGAGCTTATATCAAACTAGAAAACAAAACAAAAGTAGGCTTTGATTCTAAGGCAATTCATAGGATTAAAACAAATAGCAAATGATGTTCTCATTTAAAAGTGAAAGGCAGCAGAATGTGATATCCCAAAGTATGACTGTAGAAGTTTGGGACATGCCACTCCAGATATACTGTATATTCATTATCTGGGGTTGTAGGCGCTTGGAAAAGCAAATACAGGGAGAGGCTTTCTCTGAACTCCCCTCAATTACCTCATGGCAGATCTTCCAAACGGAGCTCAGTCATCATAAATCCCACTCTGGGAGTGTCGTCAACCAGGAAGGACTGACTCTTTTCACATGAGAGGATATAGAAGTTGACACCACACACAAATTGGTCACAAACTATTACACTCTCATGTCTTCTTCCAGGGCCCATTCATCTTTCCTAGAAATCATTTACTCTTCCCTAAGAAGTTTGCATCCCCTCTCCCCTTTCTCTATGAAGATAGAATTTAAGCCTGAATTCTAAGCCAACTCAAGGAGTTACTCATTTTTCTCTGGCTATTTCCCATGTATACATGATGCACGCTTGGTAATACACTTTTGTTTTTCTCTTGTTAATCTCTCTTCTACTACATGAGTCTCAGTTAAAAACTCAGAAATATAGAGAAAAAAATAATTTTCCTTCCCTACGAAAGGCTTCCCTGTTCTGTGAGTGCCTTGGGACTATTAAGGTAAAAGAAGTCTGCTCACAAAGGAACTGGTATACTGGAGGTTACTGAGCAGACCTTAGGACTCAGGAAAAAGCAGGAGGGGAAGGAGGACCTTAAAGAAGGGCTGAAGCTGATGACATTTAATGTTTGTGAACTTGGACTGTCTGAAAGTAAGGCTTGAGATGAAATACCTTTACAAAACCTAGCCAGCACTTCATTAGTCACAGGTACAAGGCATGCACCATGGGTAACACGTAGTCCCTGTTCATTCTCCAGAGTTGTCTTTTTCATCCCAGAACCACTCTTACACAACACATGAAACCCAAGGGTACTCCAAGGCTATACTCCAGGTTCATTCATCCATGTTTGCCATCTACTTGCCCACAACCACTGCAGAGTGAAAAAGAAAAAGGGTCATCCACATAACACCTCACTCTCAGCAAAGACTTGGAATCAGAACTGATAGTCCAGGTAGAGGTAAACTGAAAATTTCCCCAACAAGAAAGCCTAATCTATTTGACCTAACTATACCATGCTTAATTTCTCCCCTTGATTTCACCACTAACATTCTACTCTAAGTTAGCATATCGAGTAAGGGATAATAAGAATATCAAAGTTCTGGGTTGCTCTTAGTAACACCTATTAATCTGAGCTTCTCTCCTTCTTTACTAAAAAACAGTAACCAAGGTAAGAATTGGCAACATTCATTGGCATTGAGATTGCTCACAATTTCTCCCTTTACAGTGATTATTTAAGTGCTTTATAAGTACTGCTTCTTTCTACTGCAAGACAGAAGGAGAGGTTGATTTTCCAATGATTGTTGTGACTTGGCTTGGCATTTGTACTTAGAATTTCCACTGCTTTCAAGTTTCAGGTTTGGGGCTTAAAGGAGTTTGGTACAAAGAGCAGTGGCTATCCTGCTCTGCCTGCCTGCTGGTGCTTGCTCCAGGACAGGGGGAGAGAGGCAGGTGGGTGAGCACAACAGGGATTATCAGGGTCTCCCGGGTCTCCTCTTTCCTCAATCAGTATCAAGAATTTGCTCCTTTCCTTTAGAATGCCTCCCTAGAATGGCTGTACTTTTTAGAGAGACCTGTGTTGACAATGCAGTTACAATACCCAAAAAATGAGATTTTTTTTTTAAGTTGGGGATAGAGAGAGGAGGGGAATTCTATTCCAAAAAAAGGAAAGAAAGAAAGAAAAGAAAAAAAGAAAATAAGCCAAAAAAACAACAAACAAAAAACTTAAAACATCATCTTCTCCAGTAGTAAATGGTCTGTAAGACCCCTGGCAGTTTACAGGTCCTATTTCTGAAGCATGGTTGAGAAGCTTAGGTGTATATGGTATCATCCCAGGGTGGGAAAAGGTAGGGTGTCTTTATGATGACTTGCATTTTACATAGAAGGGACAGCAGGTGGAAGGAATCAAAGAACTTTCCCATACACAACACAAAACCTCCGCAAAATCAGGTTCTATCTACAGTCTAAAGACCTAGACCTCCTGTTGAGCTCTGTGGTAAAATAGGGAAAAAATTTAATAGTACAGTGAAGTTCCCTCTCAATAAGCAAACATTTTCACTTTCACTCATTTTGTTTACTCCAAACAGGAGGCAAAAAGAGCACCATGGCTTACTCGTTGAGAAAAACTAACTTGCTAGTTGCTTAACAATCTCAGTAAAACTGCTTTACAAAATATAAGACACGATGAGACAAAACAAACAAACAAACAAACAAACAAACAAGGCATTGAGAGAAAGAAGCTAGAGAATTAAGAAGGGGAAGCAATAGAACGTTTTTGTGATTTCCGTATCTTCTCCAACATCTGCCTCCATTTCTGACTTAATCAAGGCGGCCTTGTTTCTGTGCGGCTTTGAGCAGACACAGATACTCTGCTGACCCTAAAAGAACACATTATCCACATTTGAAGCAATTTTTGTGTAAATGATCGTGCTGTTAACCTCCAAGGGTCATTCAAATATTTTCTGAGAAATTGGCTGCTTTAAGTTCTTTCTCAGAATGCCATATGTTTCATTTTTGTGCAGAGGAGATGACAGGCTGGGCATTCCAACAGGAGTTTAGTTAATTTAACTAATTCCCTGTCAGGAAAAGTGAAGTGATGGGCCTCATAAGGCCAGTCCCAGCCCAGAGTTTCTCTTTCTTCCCTAATAGAAAAAGCAAAACATGCAGTGTGGTTTTGTAAGTTTAGAAATATTTTTAAGCTTTCTGCTTTGCCAAGTGTTTCATAAAAAACTCTATTCTTTCTACTTCATGCCAAAAAATGTCACCCCATAAATATGTTTTCCCATATCTGGCTACATGTCCAGGATTTCTTCTTTCCTAAGAATAAATCATTTTTCTGGGGTATAAAAATGCCACTCGCTCTATCAGATTAAACATATCTTTATATAGAAAAGGCATTTGGAACATTCCACAGTAGGTCTAAGGAGGGATCCTTACTTAATATGATTTTGTTAAATTAATTTTGATTAAATATTTGGTCTTTGAATTCTTTATGTGATTCTTAATGGGAAGTTCAGGCTTGTTTAATAGCACTTTCAATTCTACTTTTTCTTCTCACTACCCTCACACCATTCTGTTTTGCTAGAAAGCATTAAGCAAGAATTAATTTCTGTCTTTGACTGAAATAATATCTTGGAAATGATATCAATGCAAGGGAACCCTCTGGGCTCTATTCTCTATCTGCATATTTAGCTGGAGTTAGAAGGGTTCCGCCCTCAGGGTTTCAAGCACTCTAGCATTAGAAGAGTGTGAACTTGCAAATTAGTTATCAAATTTAATAGAAAGTGAATAATGCCACCCAAAGCTGACTTGTTTCCATTTCTGGAGTCCTACTGATTTTGTTGTTAGGTAAAGCACAAACACATAGGAACGCTGAAAAGTAGCATTTCGTATGTGTTAGTTCGGTATTTTCTTTTTTACCAGCTAAAAATGGTTATTACATTCACAGCCAGAACGCTGAATAAATCATCTGTAAGTGCAGAAAATAGGATAAAACAACAACATGCTTGAAAAAGTGATCGTTGTACACCTACCAGGTAATCAATATCTATAGAGAAATAAAATTGTACTGTATTAGCTCTCATATACCATTAATGACCTGTGAAATACACTACAGATTTAAAGCTTAACATTGGACAAGTTTAATACATGGTCATCTGTTACTGATATTTAACAAATCATTGTCAGTAAAACTAATGTAAGTAAAAAGTATTCTAAGTTGATATATAATGCTACTGCTTGTTAGATGGTTAATTTTTAAAAAAATCTCTGTGTGTTAGTGTGTGAAGGGATGTGTGTGTGTGTGTGTGTGTGTGTGTGTGTGTGTGTTCAGGAGACGGGGAGGGGGCTATGGTCATTTATAGATGTTTCCTCTAAACTTTCTGGTTTATAACTCTTTGCCATTCTAAAAAATCTAAAACCACATGCTCATTATATTTGGAGAGTACACACAGATGAGGACATGCAAACATTTCAGAAAGAACATATGAAAATATGACTCTGAAAAGTCACAATGTTGCTTGAAGAGTAAACCAAGATTCCCTTCAAAGATTAATGTTATACTGAGAAACTGAAGGTTGGAAGAAATAGTTTTGCTTGTCTTCAGCGCACAGTCATCCCTCCATAAATGGTACCAAATAAAATTTCCATCCTTATCCCATTTTATCATCACATGGCCCTTTCTCCCTCATTCGTGCAGAATTAGTAATTTACATTGTGAAACTGTCAAGCATCTCAAAGCACTTACGTTTTGTTGAACCAGGTCTCCCATGGTTAAATGATAAAACCCAGGACGGTGAGCCTGCTTCCTGGGAGTGGCAAATCAGCACTGCGCTGCGCCCAAGCCAGAAATAATACCCTCCATTTGCTGCAATTGGTTTAGTATCAGTGCTATAAAAAATAGATGACGGAAAACCGAAGCCTTTGACAGAAATACAAGTCTGCTGTGTGTAGCTTCTACAGGACTGGCGCAGAGCGAAACGGTTTTAGTTATACATTGAACTTGGGCTTCACCTATGCTGGCCAGCAGACGCACGTGCGCCACGTACTCACGCAGTGGGGGGCACTGGGCGCTGCACGCACCTGCGATGCCCGGTTCTATTTACAGAAAAGGCAAAGCGATAAATGTATGCCCTCCTGTGAGAAGTGCATTGGCATAGAAACTTCAGCCTATGGAGTATCATGGTGGGGTGGGCAGGCCAAGTGATTTATGATGTTTGGCTTATCCTCTTTGTTTTTGCGAAAAGGCAATTTCCAACACAAAAATGTTCTGTGGCTTTGGCATCAGTAAAGCCGGAAGTCAGTGACATTAAGGCTTGAAGATCAGTCAGTCTGTGCTGCAGCAGAGAAAGAGATGCTGTAAGGCCAAAATACAAAATAAGCACCTCAGATCAGCTCTCAATGCGTGATTTTTTTTTTTTTTATCACACAACTGGAGTCAAAGATTGTGTAGAGAAATCTAACTAATAATTGCAAAATGAGGACCTGTGGTCTGAGATTTGCTTGATTATGACAATGTCTGTGAATATAAGAATGCTGACTATGACTGACATAAAGACATTCAAGAGACTATCATTTGGAGATTTTAACATTAGGTCGGAGAGAACAACAGGAATCAAGTAGGAAAAAGGCAGAGAGAGTAAGAGAGAGAAATGGATGGAAAGTACCTCTTCCTTCTCCAGTCCTATCAATGCTTTAGAATCAGATGTTAGGCCTGAGATTTTCCTTCTTCTTTACCTTTCATTATGCACCCTTGCTTTTGTGACCCTGATTAGACACTGCATTAGAATCTACACAACATTAAATCCAAAATGTACTTTTGTTTTTGTTATCTGCTTTATTTCTGGTCCATTAGGTTGGACCAACTCAGCCCCAAATCCTATACTGGCCAGCTTCGACAAGTAAACTTGAATGTTCGGTCCTAGCAGTCATTCTGAAGATGCCCACCCTCCCCCCACCCCCACAGCTGGGCTTCCCCTCCATCTGCTTGTTGTCACCTGTCTTCTCTCTGATACTTCAGGACTTCCACACAGCCTCTAATCTCTCCAAGTTTGGAGACCCTTCCCCTTCCCCTCACTTGCCTTTCTCTGAAATTGTTATTTTAGTTTCTTTGCATTATTTCTGATCTAACTCGCCTTCCTGGCTTCTTTTCTCTGCTCATTCTTGGTGGAGATTATAATCTCTGGTTCTCAGGGGCCAGCCCTTGCTCCAAGAACTTGGGTGTGGAGTTCAAAAAACCCTTGAGAATCTTACCTTTCAAACCTGTCGGTTCGCACTTAAGGGTTATTCAGTTCTTAAAGCAAACAGTGAATAAAAACAAAACAAAACCCACTGACCTTTGTACAGGTGATACCTATCTATACACATCAGGGGCCTCATCTGTTGGGATAGACTGCTCAGCTTTGCATCTTGTTCTTACCATTGACTGGCCATTTAACCTTGCACTCTGCAAAAGGGCAATAGTAGTAGTCTATTTTATAGGTTGCTCTTTCACTCACACATTCATAACAATAAACTTTTAGCAGAAGTTTAAAAGTTGAAAAAAAATAAAGATATATGTGTTACAGTAAAAAAGGAAAGAAAATATAGGGAAGTCAGAAAAGAGGAATAAAAATCATGAATCTGGCATCAAGAAGATTCTTGGTGTTTCCTAATCATTGACCTGTCCTATTTGAGGTGGTGGTTCCTGCTGGGAACACGTATACATGAAGTGCCTACTTATGTGCACTGCGTGACCACCACTCCACAGCCCCATGGCCCTCGGCGCATGTCAGCGCCCTCCTTAACTCTGAAGAGCACGGTGGTCATGGCCACCAGTGGCTGTGAGCCCTCGAGACAGGGCAGAACCAGCTCCAGTTTCCTGAGACAGGATCTTATTTACCCCCATCTCTGAAAGCACCTAGATCTGGACCACAGATCTCAAGATCAGACCTGTGGGTAAGATTGAGGTTTTGCACTGTTATTCTTTATTAGATACGTTACCTTTTTTTTTTTTTCAAGTTGCCAAGTTTTTACAATAATTTCTGTTTACTGTACATTCTTTGTAGCATCCTAGTGTGAGGTAGGCTTTGACAAGCTGCTGCTTAAAGGAGGTTTACAGCTGGTAAGTTATTTGACCTCACTAAATTTCAGCACAGCATGAAAATCCAAAGTATTTTGAGCTCGCCTTCTCTTGCACACACACTAACCTCTGATATCGCTGTTGTTTTATAAAGACTGCTCAACCTGTTCTCTGATCACCCTGCAGGATGGTGAAGGATAGGACTAAGAATCCCTCAGGCAACCAGGGTCGAACCAGCCTATAAGTTCGTAATTATTTATTCCCATTGTCTTTTACTCTTGAGGATGAAGACAGAGAGCTAAAAAGTGTGATATGCAATGATTTGTTGCCTCCTTTCAGTATATACACACAGGCATTTAGAACTCTGCTTCTTGGTTCCTAGTCTACTCTACTATTCTGTATCTACACACTCTATGTTAGATGAATGGTTGGACAAACAAACTTAAGATTCCTCGTATTTCTCTTCCTCCTAATTCTTCCTTTCTCTGTCTTGCCCTTCCTATCTTCTTTTCCTTTTTCTTTTCTTATTATTCTGTCTCCCACTTTTGCTTCCTAAAAGTTCACCTGGCTAGATGCTGTTACAATGATACAGTTCCACTATGATTACGGGAGTGCTGGTGGTCTCGGACAGTATACCCCACTGTCTAAATTATTGCATTTCTATATGATTTGGAGACATACTATTTCCATGCAGCCTTTTCCAGGGTCCCTAAGAATACCTGGTGGGGATTAGATCCAATTTTCAGTTAGTGTAATCTAATCTCTAGTGTACTGTATAATATTTAGTAGAATTCTATCTTCTTTTTTTTTAGGATTTATGTATTTGAAAGAGAGAGAGAGAGACAGAGAGAGCATGCACATGCATGAGCGGGGTGGTGGGGGATGGTCAGAGGGAGAGAGAGAATCTCCAGTAGACTTTGCACTGAGCAAGGAGCCCAATGTGGGGCTTGATCTTGAGATCATGACCAGCGCCAAACTCAGGAGTTGGGAACTTAAACAACTGAGCCACCCAAGTGCCCCAGTAGAATTCGATCTTAATACTTGGGGAGAATTTAAATTTAAATAAATAATTTCATAGGTTAAAAAAATAAAGTAGCAACAGAGAAGTAGCAAACTAGCTTTTCTCTTTTTGATTCTCTTTAGCCGGTACATCTCATTTTTAAGCATATACTCCCCTGCTGACCCCCTCCCCTCTAACACCAATACACAACTTGGGCTGTCTGGTGAGGTCCTGTGATATTCATTGTTCTCTATGGTCACCATCTCCTGGCCACAACTCTTCCTGCCATGTTGGCTTTCCCTGAAAAATAGGGGCAGGCCCAGCTGGCATAATTATGTCTTCCTTGTCATATTTTTGTTCTCTTCCCTTATCAGCAAAACCTCAACAATGTCTTTCTACATTATAAATCATGGAAAAGACGACTAAGGGAGAAATCACGGAAGCAATAACAAAATGACAGAAACACAGGCGGAGAAACGGCAAATGGCTTTTCATCAAATGTGCCCTTAGGTAACATTTACAGGAGAGAATGTTTTCCCTACACTTAAGTGGCCTGAAATGTTACAGAAAGATGATTCCCTAGGGACCTAATTCAAACCCAGGATTGTTCGTGAAAAGTCCTCCACTGACATCACCCTAAGGCATGTCTTTGGGGTTGCTTTTCAGAAGCGTGATGGATTTCTGGGGATCCTTGGGGTCTCTTTTATCTGAGTAGTTGCTTAGGTGGGAATGCAGACTGTGGCTATAGGCTGGACAAGCTACAAGGAGCTAAATTCATCCTGGGTTGATGTTAGGAAGGCCCAGGGAAATATCCCTATGTGGAGTTTGGCCCTGTAGGAAAGCACCATTTTGTGCAGAGACTCCCTTTCCCCATCAATCTCACTGTCTTCTGAACTAGGGCAGCCTGGAGGCTTTAAGCTATAAACAAGAGATGCTTCTTTTTTGTGATGCAGAAATTTGAATTGAGTTGCAAATGTTTGAATGTGAGCTCACACCAGCTTCCAATAATCGGATTGGAAAGGGTCTGTTCAGGGGCTCAGGGGTGCCTGACTTCTCTTGGTCAGAAACTCCACAGAAGAGAAAGCACTCTGTCCTCTCTCAGTGACAGCCAGAAGTTCAAATTCCAGGACTGCGCCATGGCGGGCCCTTCCTGGTTCCCACGGTGGTCCCAGACAGGTACTTCCGATGCACAAGCCATCAGAGCAATGGCTTTTCCTTGCCCTTTCTCAGCATGCACTGCTCTGTGGCTGCAGGGGGGACGGATGTGGCCTTTGCTGCCTCCTGGACCAGGGTCCCTCCACTTCTCCCCAGAGTGGCCTAAACTGTGGTAAGACCTAGTAACAGAGCTCACTTTCATCTGAAGCACATCTTGTGAGTTTTGGGGTAGTCTACTAAGGCAGACCAGCCGGTTCCGTGAAACTGTAGAACTAGAAAAATTTACATTTAACCGTGGAACACCCAGACCTGTGACCTTGGCCTTATCAGCAAGCACTGGTCTCAGAGGAAGCAAACCAGAGCTCAGGGCTCCAGGGTATGTGAAGCAGGCTTCCAGGAATCCCTAGCTCCATTTTCCGGAGCCTCATGCATCCGCACGTGTTACCCAAGCACGCGTAAGTCTCTTGGGTGAAGCTCTTCTTCATCATGTTGGCTTTGACTCATGCCGTTTGTTCTTGAAAAAATTTTCGGTTTAGCATCCATCCACCTTGCCTTTCTGTATGTATGGTTGCCTCCAGGATCTGAAGTGAGGTACGATGCAGCCCAGCGTGCCTTTACGGATTGCACAATCTCCCGGCACTGCACGGTGCAGGAAAATCTCTCTCTATAGCCAATCCCAGCTCTCAAGAGAGGGCCCCTGGGGCAAGTTTCCGGAGGGAAAAACTGATGGTGAGAGAGGTTTGTTATGGATTTTGAATCTGTCATTTTGACATCAGTGACATTTGGGCATAGAATTGGTTTGTTAACTACCTCAAAGTAACTTTTTAATCTAATTAGATTTTATTAGTGAGCTAATTCATCAGTTGGTTTTTTTTTTAAGATTTTATTTATTTGACAGAGAGAAACACAACTAGAGAGGGAACACAAGCAGGGGGAGTAAGAGAGGGAGAAGCAGGCCTCCCGCTGAGCAGGGAGCTTGATGTGGGACTCTATCCTGGATCTCCGGGATCATGACATGAGCCGAAGGCAGTCGCTTAACCAACTGAGCCACCAAGGCGCCCCTAATTCATCAGTTTTGTTTTTGTTTTTGTTTTAAGAATCCAAAAAATGTACTGAAAAGTAATGGCCAAACCTGACTTACTTTTAGAGCTGGTTTACAGTCTACCTTTGGCAGCTCTCAGATTTCCCTGGGCTGCTTCTGGAGCCTAAGTTATTGATGAGTTCCTGTGCCCTCCCTCAGCAAGAAGTATCTTTCCACCTGAAGAAATGAAGGGCTCCATCTACATTATTCTTGGAAATCATCCTGAGCGACAATGGGAGGGGACCCCAAACTAAGATGGTCTTTTCTTCAGAGGGTGACAGACAGTGGCCAAAAAAGTGTTTAGAAATATGGCTCCGCTTGCTTCAGTATAGCTTGGTACTTTTGTTTGTTTTTAATGTACATTTAGGGACTTTTGATCAAAACCCTTTCAATAAAAACTGGTCTTGATAAAGCCACAGAATTCCATCGCCACCAGTAGGAATCAGTGTCTGCATTGACCTTACTTAAACTCTGGAGTGGTGCCAAGGGAGGGCACTGAACAACCCAATCTTCCTGGGACACAGAAGGGGCTCCTGGGCATCTGAGGAGCGAAGCACTGGGACAGTCAATAGTAGTTGCTGTTGCAAAAGCCATTGAGTTCTGGGACTGCTGGGAGCCACAGCAAGGGGCAAAAAAATGGATTATGTTACCAAGAGCAAATAGCTTCCAGGAATTGCCCCCCTCTGAGCTACCTCTGGGAACAGTAGACACTGTCAGAGAAGATTTAATTGCTTTGAGCTTCTTGCCTTCTTGATATTCCACTGAGAGTCTGCCTTCAAGGAGCAGGAGGTAAAGTCCTCAGGTTGTATTGAGCACCAAGAAGAAAGAAAGAGAGAAAGAAAGAAAGAAAGAAAGAAAGAAAGAAAGAAAGAAAGAAAGAAGGAAAGAAGGGAGGGAGGGAAGGAGGGAGGCAAGAAGGAAGGAAGGAAGGAAGGAAAGAAAGAAAAATTTTTCTCCTGAAAGCTGGAGGAGATTGGCTATCAGAGCTAATTATATACAATTACTTAATCTCATGGACCTCTGATTCCTGGTCATTCTGGGTCAAAATTACTGAGACACTTGTATTAAATTATAGAACCTGTGGGTATATGGATTTGGGGGCCAGAGGAATTTCATGAAGGGAGGAAACTCAAAGATGAATTAGTCCTACGTATGCAGTAACATATGAGGAAATAATTTTGGAGTTGTGGCAGGGGCAAAAGCAGAATGCGCCAGAGTACACTAGTTTGCCTAGAGTTTTTGGATCTGATGGGAGACTTTCAGTTCCCTAAGTAGACAAACAAATACGTAAATGGAGACCTAAGCCTTTAACGCAACCAAAACAAAAGTAAGTAGGAAAGAAAGAAACTGCATGCCTACCATGCCTACCAAGTGTATACCCATTAAGCTCCTTATAAACAAAAAATCAGAAACTATTCTTTGGAGGTTATTGCTCACCTGCTGCCCCAACGGAGGCTATGGCTTCATTTTCCATCTATAAACACTGGTTAGCTTGGTTGCTAGGCATATCCCTTGGGGAAATAGTAAACTGTTTATAAGTGACAACTTAGATGGATATATGCAAATACCTCCCTTTGATCCCACCAACACACCGCGGAAAGACTCTGTGTTGTAGTGGACTGGTCCTGGATGCTGAGAGTCCCGTGAACCCAGGTTAGAATTTGGGCTCTGCCACTCACTAGAGGTGTGCCTTGGAGCAAGTTCTTGACCTCTTCTGAAGTTATTCCCCATTGTAAGTGCAAAGGATGCTCTAAAGCATCATTTTAAGTGTCAGCTCTGTACTATCAACTATAAAATTCTGTTCAATTCAATTACCAATGAACTGAGGGTTTAAATATGCTTATAACTCCAGCAATATTTTCTGTTCTCCATTGGAAAAGATCAGGAACTTAGAGGACACAGGTGTCCAGAAACAGTACCCCTCAAATCATATATTTAAAAAGAATCTCACAATTCAATAACACTGTATTACCTGTCATAATAGTTAAGATACTCAGCATATTCTGTTCTCGTCATATGGCACAACGGAAAGCTCTAGGAGTCAAGCCATGGCTGCTGTGAAGTCCGCAAATAGGGTTTTCACCAAGGTTTACTGACACAGTCGGTACACTCTTTGCATATGGAAAATAAATGAACTAATTCTAGAGTAACAAACGAACGCCACCCTCAACCACATTTCCTACTGTGTTGCTGCTTTGAGAATTAAATGTTCTCTCTTGATGTAGTGAGTACTGCTAACAGAGATAGGGAAATTGAATGAGAAAATGTGGCTCTTTGTGTTTTGGCTTTCATTTGGATTTTGAAACTTGGGGACAAACTCTAAGCTACTTAGGAGCACTTATTCTTTCCATGATGCAGTTACTTTCTCTTCTTCTTGACCTTAGGTGGGTGTTGAAATTCAAATCACAGGAATAAGCAGCAATCAAATTCCTCTTATATGTATCGCACTTCAAGGGATTTACAACACAGTTTCTGTCTCAAAAAGTGTATAGACTTGTTTGGGGGAAACAAAACATAACCCATGAAAAGTTCATGATAGAAGATTTAAACAAAGATGCAAACAAATCACAGATGCATTGTTATATAACATGGGCACTTTAATTACTCATGAGTGCTACTAGCTCTAAGTATTATATGCATTTGGAAAAGAGAAATCCATGAGCTTTTCAGTTAAGATTGAGGTAGAGGGCAGGAGTAAATGAACTCTATGAAAAGAATGTCAGTGGAGCAGTCAGTCTGGATGTAGGAAATAGTATTGAGACTCAGGGATGGGAAAGACCATGGACAACCTAAAATGAGGCGAGTACAGGAAAAAGTAAAATGAACAGAAAGCCAGGGATCATCTTTTTTTTTTTTTTTTTAAGATTTAATTTTATTTATTTGACAGAGAGATCACAAGTAGGCAGAGAGGCAGGCGGAGAGAGAGGAGGAACAGGTTCCCTGCTGAGCAGAGAGCCCGATGTGAGCCTCGATCCCAGAACCCTGAGATCATGACCTGAGCAGAAGGCAGAGACTTTAACCCACTGAGCCACCCAGGCGCCCCAGGGATCATCTTTGACATTCTGCTAAATTGGGTGGCAAAAGAGCAAGGAATAGACATCCTTAGGCATAGACATGCTTAGGCAAAGTCGATCTCTGCTCAAGCTTGAGGAAGACAGATCGAGGGCTGCAAGGGGCAGGAGAGGCAGATGCCCAGCTGTCCTCAGAAGATAGCTGAGGTGTTCTGAGTGCTGTAGATAATACATATTGACCGAGAGAGAGAGAGAGAGAGAGAGAGAGAGAGAGAGAGAGAGAAAGTGTGTGTGTGTGAGTGAGTGTGTGTGTGTGTGTCTACACGTATGCATGCACGTAAGCAGATGGGAGGTCTAAAAGCAGAGAGAATACAGAGCTACAGGAAACCAAGGAAAGATGCCTGACATTCCCCAAGAGAAGCTTTGGCACAGAACAACTGGAACAAGTCCAAGATGCTTTGGAGAAGGGTTTGTTTCTAGATTCAGTACCTACTGGTTAAATATCAATTTAAGCAACAAATACTGTAACGGTTAGAATTTAATATATCCATTTACTGCAAGACTTTTAAAAGAATATGTTCAGCTCCATCACCCTTTTTTAATAAACTGAAAATAACTGCCATTGAAATCATGCCAATAGAAAGCAATGATATGCTGAGCACACTTTCTTTTCAGAAAAAATTCAGATACAGTGAGTGGGAAATTGCCTTAAAGAAAAGATTGAAGGAAGTGACAACTTAATTAAACCCAGCTACTGATCCCATTTTATATTTTTCTTTCCAAACTGCAATGAATTCTGACCTATTTAGTCATGACAAATATATTTTCTGGATAATCTGTATCCTTTTGCAGGTAATTAATGTACATTTACACTGCATATCTCTTACTCATAATATTTGACCTTTAAGTTGGCATTAATATGCTACATTTAGAATACCAAGAGAAACCGCAGCCACATATATAAAGCAGCTACTGAGATGAAAGGCATTCCACAAGGGGGCTACTGATTTCAGAACCAGTTAACACAGCCATGAGTATTTTATGGGTTGCTATAGCGCATTAGCCACAAACAATTTCCATCCTAGTAAGTACACTTAGTGTAGCTGCTGGTGCATAATAAATATTTGATCCTAATTAGACCTAATGAGTGAATCTTAATTCTGCATCCACTATGCTTTTGTAGGACACTGACCCATAAATTAAAAAAATAAAATTAAATTAAAAAACAACATTTTGGGGATGTGGTTAGGTGTAGAACTAAAGCCATTTTAACATTACTAACGTTTTTCATTTCTCTGTTATTTGATGACGATAAAGAATTGTCTGGAAGTCTCTCTTAAAAAACAGGTTATAGTATAAACACACGCCCATACACACAAATTATCAGGAGAATTATAAAGTGCGTAAGGATTCACTATGATGTACTTTGTAATAAGAAAATCTTAGGATAACAATTTCATTTGGCAGAATTAAAAAAAATGATGTCTTGTGGATTCTTTTTTTTTTTTTTTTTTTTTTTCCTTTAGAGAAAGAGAGGGCATGCGGGGAGGGTAAAAGAGACAAGCTACACACCCTGTTCAGAACTCAGTGTGGGGTCCATCTCATAATCCTGAGATTGTGTCCTGAGCCGAAATCAAGATTTGGACGCTCAATCAACTCTGAGCCAGCCAGGTGTCTGTTCTTTATTTTAAATAGTATAACTTGTATCCTCTTAGAAGGTAGAAATATTTAGTCAGCATTGCCCATAAGAAATATATGTAATTTAAATACTTTCAAATGAAGTAAAAAAAGTTAAATTCTATCATAATTTCCTGTTGTTTTAAAATCATGGCACCATGATTTTCTAAAATTATTCACCTATCTTTTAAAAAAATTATCCTTGAGAAATGTGTCTTTCTATATAATTATATAACCTATTAAGATTCACTGACATATTACACAACAGAGTTATGGAGCTCAGTAGTTCTACCAACTGTGTGAAGTTGGCCAATGTTTGTTACCTACAACCTTCAAATGAGTGGGCACAACTCAAGGAAATTACATACCAGTGCAGGTTAGTGGAGTGTGGAGGTGATCAGAACTGGGGTGTTAGGGGAGGCTTTTATTCCAAGCAGTAATTTGGGAACAGACCTAGTTGGTCATCATGGCTAGGCCACTCCCTTGGTCTTCCAAATGATCATGCTCCTTTCCCTTTGTGATTGACAGTCTTGTTTCCCATAGCAGTCATGTCTAGTTTGTGGGAAAGATTTGATTAGTATCACCTGTATCTTTGTCTTAACACAGGGAAAAGTCACTGCCACCTGGAATGAGACTATAGATTCTACTCCCCTTAGACTGTATCAGAATCATGCTCCTTTAAAGTATTTGAAGGGAAAGTCACAAGAAAATAATAGGCACCTGAAATATCACAGGTGTGAGGAATCTGACATGTAAGACAGTTTCTTAGTTATAAGATACACAACTTGAAATTTGGTATAAACATCAGATCCTGAATTATGCTAGCTGCATTTTTATTGGCAGACAATCAGTACAGAAGACGGAACAACAAAAACTGTCATAGAGCTGGGAAGTAGCAACAAGTTAAAAAAAACCTAGATTTGACTACCAAGCTGGGGCTAGAGTTTCCATTATCTCAGATCACAAGAGCTAAAGTTCACATTTGACCTTCTTACCATTCAACAAACATCATGTAGAACACTCCATTAATACCATTTTGGATTAAGAACAATCGTATTCATTCTTTCAAGAACTTTCCTTCTAATTACATATAAAGAAGGCAAAGGCTTCCCATTTCTCATATCTCATTTGAAGTAAAAATCTTTTGTTTGTTCATCTCACTTATTCTGATCTCCTACCCACATTAATAGAAAAAATTTAACTTTTAATGTTAGAAAACAGATCTGAAATAAATATCCGTGTATTATCTTATAATACATTGATTAAATGTAAAGCAAAAACAACAAAAAAATTTAAAGTCCCCGATTTTTACAAATGTTGTGTTTTAAAGCAACCATAAAATCAAGGCAGCTTAATGTAAAACAAACGAAGACATCCAGGAATTTTAATGGTGTGCATATGATTTAGATCAGTGGTTGGTAGAAGTAAAATCAGCTGGACCCTTCACTTCCAGTTTCTTGGAGGGAGGATGTTCCACGAATATCAAATAGAAGATACGCAACAGAATCTCCTCTCAATCCAACACATGATTGTTAATTTGTTTATGCTATCAAAAATCATGACTCACATTTGAACATGTATCGCTGTAAGATTTAAAGATTACTGTAAATCAAATTAAAAATCTCCCCTCAGTACAGTATAATCATACAATAGAGTATAATTTTTCTGTTTACTGTAGATGGACTTTTCATCATGTTTTCCAAAAACCTAGGCAGTTGATTTATGATAGACTATTCCATGAAGTTTACTCTTTTCTTCTAGGATCTTAGTTCTAGGCAGTTTATTTTCCAAAAAGAAATAATAACAATCAGTCCTCAAAATTAAAAAAAAAATGTATATTTGAAGTATCCAAAGCTCAATGTCCACTCATTGTTGAGTATGACCTGAACTCTGTATAGCTTTAACTACACATGGTAAGCCTACAAAAATTTATCTCCTACATGCACTTATAGGTACAGGACCAGGGCTCAGTCCTGAAGAGGTTTTCCATTCTCCACCTCAGGATGGTTTCCTCATTGAACTACATGGAAAACCAGGAAGCTCGTTGTTCAGGCAGCCTGATTTTCTACTTGAAGACTTTAAGATACTGTCAAGTTTAGTTCACTTCTCTGGACTTCAGTGGCTTCTGTTATGACAGAAGATATTGAGTGTGTGCTAAGCACCTCCAAGAAATATGACTTTATAAAAAAAAAGCATCTGATTTTGTTGTCATTTCATGATCAGCTTCAAAAAAAAGATGGGAAATTCATGTATGTGACAAAGGCAGAGCAGGACAGAATGCCCTTATTGCCTTTAAAATTTTGATTTCTAGATAAGAAAACACACGCCTAGACCTAATATCAAATTTTGGTCTTCAATTGAGCATTATAACATTTAGAGATTTTTGTTAATGTTTCCTTTCTTCACTAACTTCATATTCAAGAGACTTCAGAAACTACTGGCTTTATAAAATAATCTCAAGGTACGATAATAGCATTTATCTTTGATGTCACTTGCTTTGTACCAATACCACAATTCTATTTTAACAATTATTTTCAGTCCTAGGAATTTGAGTCAGTGTATTAATTCCTTCAAGGTAACATAATCAAGACATACAGGCACAACAGTCTAGCAGAGAGAAATCCAGTTGGTATAGAATTGCTCCCTATTGTATAAAATATCACAGAGGCAAGTTAGTCCAGCTCTCTCAAGTCCTTAAAACATCTGGCTTTCTGGGCACGTGCACCTGAATGTTTATAGCAATGGTGTCCACAATAGCCAAACTATGGAAAGAGCCTAGATGCCTATCAACAGATGAATGGATAAAGAAGATGTGGTGTGTACACACACACACACACACACACACACACACACACACACACACACAGGAATACTATGCAGCCATCAAAAACCCCATGAAATCCTGCCATTTGCAACGATGTGGAACTAGAGGGTATTATGCTAAGCGAAGTAAGTCAATCAGAGAAAGACAATTATCATATGATCTCTCTGATATGAGGAATTTGAGAGGCAAGGTGAGGGGTTGTGGGGGGAAGGGAGGGAAAAATGAAACAAGATGGGACTGAGGAGGGAGACAAACAATAAGGGACTCTTAATCTCAGCAAACAAACTGAAGGTTGCTAGAAGGGAAAGGGGTAGGCGGGATGGGGTGGCTGGGTGGTGAACATTGGAGAAGGTATGTGCTATGGTGAGTGCTGTGAATTGTGTAAGACTGATGACTCAGAGACCTGTACCCCTGAAACAAATAATATATTATATATTAATAAAAAAAAGAAAAACAAACAAAAAAATCTGCATTTCCTCCAGTTAGATCTATACAACTGGATGGTAAAGATCAGGTTTAGTGTTGAAAAACAATGCCATAATGGTAGCTCTCCTATTTTACTCTTACTATAGGAGTTATCTTTAAGCAATATTTACACAGATTGGCTGGCCCATTGATGTGACTGAAAGTAATAAATGGAACCTGCTACAGATTATTAACAGAGATTGATGACCACAATAGAGACTTCAATATTTGACATATCTTGGGTAGTTAGAAGCTGTTGCTCATAGCATTGCTGACACCAAAGCATGCAACTCCTCACACAGTTACTAAGAATGGTGGTGCATACTGGGTATTTATTCCAAAGATACAGATGTAGTGAAAAGAAGGGCCATATGTACTCCAATGTTCATTGCAGCAGTGGCCACAATTGCCAAACTGTGGAAAGAGCCAAGGTGCCCATCAACAGATGAATGTATAAAGAAGATGTGGTACATATATACAATGGAATATTATGCATCCATCAGAAGGGATAAATACCCAACCTTTTTAACAACATGGATGGAATTGGAGAAGATTCTGCTGAGTGAAATGAGCCAATCAGAGAAAGTCAAGTATCATATGGTTTCACTTACTTGTGGGGGAGCACAAGGAGTAATATGGAGGATAGTAGGAGAAGGAAAGGAAATGGGAAGTGGGAGTAAATTGGGGAGGGAGATGAAACATGAGAGACTTTTGACTCAGAAACAAACTAAGGGTCTTGGAGGGGTGGGGGGATGGGTGAGACTGGTGGTGGGTACTGAGGGCACGTATTGCATAGAGCACTGGGTGTGGTGCATAAACAATGAATCTTGGAACACTGAAAAAATAAAATAAAATAAATAAATAAATAAAAGAAAAAAAAAAAGAATGGTGGTGCAGAAACTCTCAGGTCCTAAACCATAATCCACAAATTGCCAATAAATCAGAATAATTTTGTTTATATTACACTTCAGTGTTTTCTTTAGTAAATACATGTATCAACACCCATTTTATATAGTTCAATGAAATAATCCATATATATAAATTTTTTTTGTTGTTTTTTTGATTTTGGGGTTTTTTTTGGTCACTATGGTCCTATGTATCTACTTAGCAGTTGGAATCATCTGCGGGAAGCACTCATAGGGTTAGGTTTACAGACATGAATACAAATATTTCATTAAACAGTAGTGCTTATGGATGCCAGTGGTCCAGGGGCTTTAGAATACATAACCACTGGGTATAAATAATATGTATATTTAACTCAACAACAACAAAATTAACCATCAACAAAAAGAAACACTTCAGTTTTTCATGCAAAGGACTTTCAGAATTATACCACTCTACTGCAAGCCCCCAGTAAGTGACCCTTTTATAAGAATCTCTGCCTCTCTGAGCTCATCTCCAGTAATCTCCCTTCTCTGCAGGCTTCCTTGCTCTACCTCAAACAAGGACAGAGTGGCTGCCTTAGGCATTTGCAGGGTCAGTTCCTTCTGCCTAGAACACTTCTCCCCCAGACTGCATGTGGCTGCCCTCCACGGTCCTCAGCACATTCTCTAGATTGTCTTTACTTTGCTCTATGTTACAAGCTTTTTGGGAGCAGAAATTTTTATGAGTGTTTTACCAGTCAGGGTTCACTGGTAAGTCCCAACCATGTAGAACAGTGCTTTTCTCTTAAATGTGCTCAGATTGTATCTGCCCAAGTGAATGACCATGCTCGCTCTACAGTGATGGAGATTCAGTGCTATTCTAAGTTTAGAAATGAGGCATGTCCTATGGTGCCCCAAAAGCTGGAGTGAAAGTTAAGTTTCTTGCTTAAAGGTATGAGGTAGGAGTGAAAACTGTTTCTGCCTCATATAAGGAAGGCATCTTTCAACTAACAGCCTCAAAGAGTGGATTGTTTTTTTTCTCAGTAATTATCACCATACCACGCATTTATTAGTTTCTGCTGTACTCTTTTCAGAGATGAGGCTAAGGTGCTCCCTTTGATCTATCTAGAAACGGAATAAGATTTGTGTCTTTGTGTGTGTGGGTGTGCACGTGCACGGGATGGGACGAGGAATACCTTTTCCTAAGGATTGAGCCACATGACTGTGACGAGGTAAATTTAATGACAATGGGTAGAGGGAACATAGTTACAATCCACAAAATCTCATAACAGGGAGGATTAAAGTACAGAAGACCTAAGAAATTTCTGAAATAGATGAACTGTTAAAGCATATGGAAAATGGAATAGTTTGGTAAGATCTAGCTGTACTTTGGATGAATACTGTAAGGAGTCTCCCCAATGATAAACATCCAAAGACATATAGTACATCAATACAATAAATCCATAAGACTCCATAGTTATAATTCCATTAATAGATTATATGCTCTTCTGTTACTCTTATTTCAAAGTTGGTCACATTTTGCAAAATCCTCTTCTTATAATCAGTATTCTAAGTTGACTTGAGCAATCAACTAAGGTTAAATACTCAACTTCTATAAAATATGCTATGCCATAGCACTTTGATACTCTTATGTGGTTTTGCCATTGTAAGACGGCTTGTTGAAACGGCGTATACTCAAGGACAGCACAATTTAGGGGACTACAATAACCATTTTGATTCCTACTTTATTTGACATATTTCTATTCCCCATTCATGCCCAGATTTCCCAGCTCTTGGGTTTAACTCTTATATCAGGAACAATGGTTTAATTGTTTAAGTATTGCTTAATATTTACTGAATTAAAGGTGATTCCTCTTTTATGACTATTTTTTACTCCATTTTGTTACTGTCCATGGTTTAGCCAAACATAAGGAAGGAATAATCTGAAAAACTAATAAAATGTATTTATACAGATATCCACTCTGCCATTTCAACAGCATTCTCTAGAGCAATACTGATCCCCAGAAAAGAAATAGCACAAGAGGACTCAGCTGCCTTTTAAAAACAGGAGTTCGTGAACATAGCCAAAAAAATTAAAATGTGTAATGCATTAAAAACCACATTCCCCACATTGCATACAGATATTTTTGTTTAGAAAAACACTGACATCCTTAAAATAGTTTGTTGCTGATTTCAAAAATATGATTAATTCTAAGGAGCAGAAGAATAAATTGTTATCAATCCTACTCTGAATAACTTGTTACCATACTATTAAAGAAGAAAAAATTTTATTTTAAATGATTGCTATTTCAGTAACATAATAAAGATGAACAGATATAACCCCAACCAGAAGATTTAATTCACACACACACACACACACACACACACACACACACTTGTGTTGACCTATGGAAGAAACACATCCTTTATGTTGGAATTATGTATTTCTTTGAAATGTACTTAAAAGTGAAAGAAAATGTTAAACATTTTAACTCATATGCCTCAAACACCTGAACACAGGTCAAAGTACTCAAATTCATAGCTGCAATCAGTAAGGTCTTTATTCACTGAGAAATTTTGTTTCAATGTCCCTCTGTTAGATTTTTCTTGGATGTTTATCTTGAAAATCCTGACTCAAAGCTGAAATAAGTTTTTATCCAAAGTCACATTCATCCTTTACAGGTCATTTCAGAAATCATACTCCTTCACTATTTAAATAGGAGAAAATACAACATTATCTCTATAATCCACGGAGAATATATATATATATAGTGGCACAGCTAGCTATCATTCTCATGATGTATTCTCCAAAACACAAAGGCCGCCACACAAATAGACTTGTATTCAGAGAGTAGATGTTCGTGGTGGTCCTGATATGTTTGTTTTTGGAGGGATCATGCCCATAATCTCTTTATTCTTCATTCTCAGCTGCTCACAAAAGGGGGCTCTCATTCTAGGAATAATGCAACACCTCTTCTGATTCCTAGTCCAAGTAATTCATCTTCCCAGTTTTTTCACTAAGTTCCAAATCTAGAAGTCTTTCTGTCATTGATTCTTGATTCTCAAAATTGTAGACTCTACTTTCAGCCTCCTGCACTTTCTTTCACACTTCTCTTTACAAGTTCAATCACATGGCAGTGGTAATCACCTTCCAACAACTGTCTCCCACTGCACTGTGGACAGAGTAGCAAGGAGACTCTCAACAAATGGTTATTGATTAAATGCCGTAAAGACAAATGATGCCATGAATGTTAGATGATCCAGAAGATTGATGGTTCAGATTTTATCCTTTATATCATGCTATTCAAATGAAGTTATATTTATTTTAATTATCATAATAATTCAATGACTAGGACCTCTCCCTGCATATGATACCATCTCTCATTTGTATTTTTTAAAAATATTGTATTTATTTCACAGAGAAAAACACAGCTAGAGAGGGGATACAAGCAGGGGGAGTGAGAGAGGGAGAAGCAGGCTTCCCACTGAGCAGGAAGCCCGATGATGCGGGGCTCGATCCTGGAACTCCAGGACTATGACCTGAGCTGAAAGCAGACGCTTAATGACTGAGCCACCCAGGCGCCCTTCATTTTTGTATTTTTACCAAACATTATAGCTTCATACATTTGACACTTGGCTGTGCTTATATTTGAAAAGAATGCTCTGACATATACATCAGAAAGGAAAGAAATTAGGACTTCAGTAGTAAAACCAAATAGTGTTTTAAGTGGCCACAGATAATGAATTTTAATGCCTAATCAATTTCCATATTTATTGAATGAAATATTGTCACACCATCTTTTTATATTGCTTTAGGCGCTTATTTATTTTACTAGTTAGTTTTGAAGATGGTGCATATTTTGTTTTATTTAAATCTCTAAAATAATTTATTTCTTAAGACTTCATTTACTACATACAAATCATAGGGAGTTTGTGGTTTAAAACTTTGCATTGTGATATGTATTTCATTTTTTAAAAATAAAATATTTATTGTTTAACATTTGCCTACAACCATCACATCAGTACATAATAAGCGCCAACAAAACAGGTGATGTGTGAACACTGTTATTACACTGTCAGAAGAAGAATCTTGAGGAGAAGGGTTTTTGAGATACGTAATAGGACTGACGTTAGATCTCTGTTCTAGGTCTGGCACAATAAGCCACACCTTTTTCTTATGAATGAGTTTGGAAAAGTTGCCAACTCTGCCTTTTATCTGGGAAGACACAGGGCTATTAATGCCTGAACCCCATGCACAGAATTTACTTCTCTTGGTCCACATGCCATCTTTCCTGGTGCTTAAAGCCTGAAGAGAAAGCAGAGGCGATATATTTACTCTATGATTAGGTAGTCCGGTGGATGGTAAATCCACATGCAAAGTTTATTTTGGTAAAATAACTCTAGCTTCAAGGAAGTTGTGTGTGCAAGTAGAATCAATGAATATGACTTAAACTGGTATGAAGAAAAATGTGAATACTTGTTCAAGATTCTAGTCCTGAATAACTGGGTGACACAGTTATTAAAACATAGCCCTGGGGAAGAGCAAATTGGGAGCTGGAAGAGGATGAGTTTTAGAAGTGTTGAGTTTGAGATGCTCTACCGATGTTCATATGCGCTGTTTGCTGGTTACTTGGAAATGTGAGTCTGGAACTTGTAAGAGAAATCAGGGATAGAGACATAGATTTGGGGGTTATTATGAAGAAAGAAACAGGTAAAGTCAGGGGAGATAGGGTAAGAGGAACAGAACCCAAGGGAATATCTTTAAAGTCAGGCCAAGAAAGAGGCACCTGGGGACGCCTGGGTGGCTCAGTGGGTTAAAGCCTCTGCTTTCGGCTCAGGTCATGATCTCAGGGTCCTGGAATCGAGGCCCACATCGGGCTCTCTGCTCGGCGGGGAGCCTGCTTCATCCTCTCTCTCTGCCTGTCTCTCTGCCTGCTTGTGATCTTTCTCTGTCAAATAAACAATAAATAAAATCTTAAAAAAAAAAGAAGAAGAAGAAAGAGGCACCTGTAAGCACAATTGAGGAGTAATCAGAGAGATTAAAGGAAAATACTCTAGTGTCACAGAAGACACAGGAAAAGAGATTCTAATGAAGGTCAGAGAAGCAGTACTGTATAACGGTGGTAATCTGAAGGTCCTTTTCTCATATTTGTTTCCATATATTACTCTCTATCAGTAATGTAAAAATAGGCTTCTTAGGGGCGCCTGGGTGGCTCAGTCATTAGGCGGCTGCCTTCAGCTTGGGTCATGATCCCAGGGTACTGGGATGGAGACCCACATGGGGCTCCCTGCTCAGTGGGGAGCCCACTTCTCCCACTCCCACTCCCCCTGCTTGTGTTCCCTCTCTCTCGCCATGTCTCTCTCTGTCAAATAAATAAAATCTTAAAAAAAAATAAAAATAAAAATAAAAATAAATAAATAAATAAAAATAGGTTTCTTGGCTTTAGCAACAATGGTATGAGGAAATTCAAAGTTACTCTTCATGTTATTAGAATGTCACTATTTTTCTCAATGATTGTTAATCATTTAAATATTTTTATATACTTCAATGGAATTTACCTGGAAACAAAATATCTTTTTCTTTGAATTTTATGATTTAAAATATTGAACTTTTTTGGGCTTGTACTGAATTTTCAGACTACATATAAAATTACTTGCAACAACCAAAAAAAAGAAACAAACAAACAAAAAAGCCCAGAAAAAAATTTTTGGTATTATCTATCATTTGACAAAACTCTTAAAAATGTAGTGATGTCTGCCAGATTTTCCATTTTAGCATATTAGAGTGACCCTCTATATAAAACAAATTAAAAAATCAGAATAAAAATTCTCAAAATTATATATTGATTCTTACCAAATGGTAAGGAAAGGTCACTAGGTTTTTATTCTCCTGTGATGTCCAATAAGTGTTAAGTGTAAAAATTAAGGAACAGTTTTATGTATGTAAATTCTTAAAATAAGTTAAATTTCAAGAAATATATTCATTAGGTTACAGAGTAAAGTATTTATATTAAATATAGGCAGTAATTAATAAGCACAGTCAAGTGTTAAATTTGACAAGCTATGATATTCCCTGAAAAATACAAAATGGTCTTCTGCCAAGTGTTTTTACACATATGTTCTTATTTAGTCATTCAGAATATTGATTAGAAGAAGGATATGTGTGAATATAGGAAATTCTGATGTGGACACAAATGACTTTTAACTCAATGCTTTTTGTTTAATTTCATTATCTAAAATAGATAAAGGGTTGTAAGGAAGATAAAAATCTCACTGCAATCACGTTTTCTCACCTTAGCATAAAAATTATCACTTCGTTTCTAGACAAGTTTTTACAAGTTTTTACACAAGCTGTGGTTAGTAAGTGATGGATCTCCCCATGTGAGACAAAGTCTGAGTGCCAACTCTAAGTTAATTTTGGAACATGAAATGTGTTCATTAATTTTTAAAGTAAACTTGCTCAAACATAAGTTAAAATGTATTTTGTATTAAGGACCAGTAGTCACTCTAAAAGTTCTTTTTTATATATAAGAGACAGCTTTCATTATTCTTTCCATAAAAAAATCATCTAATCCTTACTGAATTTACCTTTTCACTCAGTTTTTTATTCTACTTATTTTTGAAAAGTTTATCATAAGTCACAGTCTTCTGAGTTACCAATATAAAGTTTAGGAACTTGTTTACATCTAGCTTTGGTTTTATTCTACTTTGAATGAAAATAATCATATTTGACACAAAAAGAAAATTTCAATGATTTAACTTCATGTTAGAATTAGTAATGGTAAAGTATTAATTTTTATGGTAAACAATTTATACGCAATTGTCTACACTGTGATAAAAACTAACACGTTAAAATTTGTTATATATAAATAATTTATATTCCAAATTATAAAACAATTCATAATTTAAAATTTTATATTAGTTAAATAACTAGAACTATTAAACAATTTATATTCTAAGTTATAAAATGGGTTTTATAGTGAACAATTTGATTTCTTATTTAAACTCAGTCACTAAGAGGTGATACTCTGGAAGCTATTTATGTCTCCCCAAAGTTATCATTTTATTGTCCTGTATAGTCAAGGACAAAACCGCTTCCTACTTGAGAATGAGGCTTGGATCTCTTAATTTGACATTTAACACCCTTCTTGAATTAGCATAAAGCTTCTTCATTTCTCTCTAACACTGCCCTGCTGAATCTTTCAGTCCAGGCTCACTGTTCTGGTCTATTCACAGATTGCACAGGGAGGTCGGTTGGATGCCACGTGGTCTCTCCTAACACGTGGCTCTCTGGTACTGAGGCACGGGGTTTCTAATCTAACTGCACTATTTAGGTAGCCATATTTGGTTTTGGATAATTTTCCATTCAGAACCACAGTCGTTAGTCTCAATATCATCACGTTTTTGTTTTTAAGACTGAATACTTTCATAGTAAAAAATATAAATGTAGAATAGAAAATATTTTTGATCTTAGATCAAAAGTACATTTTAAAAAGATTATTTATTTAGTTATTTGAGTGAGTGAGAGAGAGAGAGCGCACAAGCAGGGGGAGAGGCAGAGGGTGAGGGACAAGGAGGCCCCCTAAGAAGGAAGCCTGATGCAGGACTCCCTCCCAGGACCCCAGGATCATGACCTGAGCTGAAGGCAGATACTTACCCAACGGGGCCACCCAGGCACCCCTCGAAAGTACATTTCTTAACTGTATTTGACTGTATGTTCATTAAATTCACTTAAAATGTACCCATAAGTAACTTTTTCAACATTCTTGAGTTGTTTTTAATAGTAAGAATTTGCTCTAAAAGTTGAATACTGCCTAGTTTTCAAAATATTTAAATGGTCAGTTTAAACAAACACAAAACTTCTGAATACTATTTGGAGTTAAATTCAAAACCAGCCAAATTTCTTAGGTTTGTGAAATTTGAACAAGAGAAGTACCACTGAGCTGAGTGCGTGTCAACAGCAATGGCTCCAGTAGAATTAAACCAATTCACAGTTGTACTTGGACCAGGATATGCAACAAGTCGAAGTAACCGAAATACAATGCTTTAAAAACACATGCTGTACATGCGTTTTTCCATTAAACTAAATTCAGTTTCTTTTTTTCAGGCCCAAATTTAGATTTAGAACAAGAGACTAATAATTCTATTCTATCCTTTCCAGCACCGACTCAACCTTTTCTAAGAGAGTATATTCTTTTTCTTAAACTGTGTCAAGTTTCTAAACCTTATTATTATTAGTATTAGTATTTGCTACCTATATCTTATTTCTATCAGCCCAGTCATAACCCATGGTTCATTATACCGTTGGCATATACATGTCTTTCTCCGTAATCTTCATCCCTCTTTCACTTATTTTTTTTTCCCTCAGGTATAGAAAGTCACAGAAATATCTCCATCATTGCTTGGACTAATCATTTTCTTTCTTTCTTTCTTTGGTTTTTTTTTGAGAAAGAGAACACACATGAGGAAGGAAGGGGGAGAGGGAGAGAGAGAGAATCTCAAGTGGGTTCCATGTCCAGGGCAGAGCCTGGTATAGGGCTTGATCTCACTACCCTGAGGTCATGACCTGAGCCAAAATCAACAGCTAGATGCTTAACCAACTGAGCTGCCCAGGCACTCCATGGACTAGTCATTGTCTTATTATTCTTTGGCTATGATTTCTAACTATTTTATTTCTTTGTAGTTTATAACTGGGTTAGAATGGCAACTTTGAAAAATATTGACATGAAAGCCAATCTACCATTTGCTATACTAGGGACACAAAACGGAGGATACAGCAAATTATCTGGGTGTCCTCGAGTGTACTGGGGAACATAATGCCTGCTTGACCAACCCCATATTGAAAGAATACTACCCTAGATCTATTTTATACACAACCAAGGAAATCAAAGTAATTATTGAATATGAAATAGCTATGCATTTGGCAAAACAATAAACATACAACCTATTATCTCTGATACTACTGAATATTAAAATTCCAGGTGCAATCATTTTGCAGGTAGACTTTCAGTTTCTAGGGCAAAGTCTGGCTGAAGATGTCGGTACAGAACACTCCTGATGGCTAATGTTCTGTAGCAGCTAGTCTCCTTTTCTTATTTCTACTTTGCCCCCTTCTCAGTTACATCTGCTTAATAGGGTGTGTCCTGTGCTTCATCTGCCTAATCATCTTGAACACTGGACAGTGGTCATACTAACATAAGGACCTAAGTGTGAAATTTTCCTTCTCAACAAATGAACACCAATGCAATATACCTTTCCAGGGATCTCCTGGCAGGGAAGTTTTTATGATACCAAATTTCTGTATATTTTGTCTCCTTGGAGTCTTTATTTACAATCACTTTCTTCTATCTGAATGCCCTCTCTTATGAACCAAAGTCTCCATTCAAATACAGCTCTCCCCTCTGTGAGAACCTCTCTGATTTTCTCGTATTATTGAAGCCTGACTGTATGTCCTAACTCTGTGTTCCCATGGCACTGTGGACCTCTGCATTGGGAATCTTTTTTATTTTATTTTATTTATTTATGTGAGACAGGGAGAGAGAGAGAGAGAGAGAGAGAGAGAGAGCAGGGGAGAGAGGGAGAAGCAGACTCCCTGTGAGCAGAGAGCCCAACATGGGGGCTCGGTTCCAGGACCCTGGGGTCATGACTTGAGCTGAAGGAGACGCTTAATTGACTAGCCAGCCAGGCGCCCCTGCATGGCCCATCTTCTGATGCATGCATGCTGGCTGAGTCTTCCACGGGACTCAAGGGGCAGTCGGCACAGTTCCCCAAAGTTAGTGGCAAGGCTTGGCAATAGTTAGTTCCATATTCATTTAATAATCTTGGTCGGTCATATTTTAAATAATGTAAGATATTCTTACAACTATTTAAGGAGGAAACACCCGATTTCTACCTTTACGCGGTGCATTTGAGACTTGAAAACGACATCCAAGACTTTCGATCTCCTACCAAAACTAACAATAAAGAACAAGTTCGATCATATTGGATTAAATTTGTTTCAGAGTCACAGGAAGATGTATATGCAAGGGCACCTTTCATCCTGTGAGTCTGAAAAATCAAGAAAGGCTATAGTTACATACATATCAAATTATTACCAGTTACAGACTGAAAAAAGTCCATAAACAAAAAAGATTTTCTTCAAGTGAAAAAGCAAGTGGCTGGTAAGGTCACATTCAAAAGTTAAAATAGGTGCACTGGCTTTGGTTTCTAATATCACTCTTTAATAAAAGGAACTAGGGCTCCTTGAAGAAAGGGCTGATTCTAGGACTGGGGCAGGAAATAGACACAATGAGGCTGAAGCATCCTGTCGTACCAGAGAAACAATCCTCACAATGATGGGCCCATGTCAAAGGCCATAGCTGGGGCTCCTGGGTGGCTCTGTCAGTTAATCATCTGCCTTTGGCTTAGGTCATGATCTCAGGGTCCTGGGATCGAGACCTGTATCAGGGTCCTCACTTAGCGGGAAGTCTGCTTCTCCCTCTCCTTCTGCAGCTCCCCCCTGCTTGTACTCTCTCTTGTACAAGGATACTTAAAGAATGGTAAGTACCATGTGGACTCCATTTTTCGATAATTAAGTAAGCACAAAAGAAGATTTTTAAGTGACTGGTTTTGTGTTCTTAAATAACTAGTGAAGTCATAGCTTTTTTTTTTTTTTTTAAGATTTTATTTATTTGAGAGAGATCCTGAGTGGCAGGGGTTAGAGTGTAGGGACTAAGAGAGAAGCAGACTCCTGCTGAGCAGGGAGCCTGACCCCAGGGCCCTGGGATCATGACCTGAGCCAAAGGCAGAGGCTTCACCCACTGAGCTACCCAGGCGACCCTAATGAGGTCACTCTTGAAAGAAGTTCTTTTCATGATGATTTTTGCATATGCACAAATGTGATATTTCTTTTCGTTCTGGTATTTTTACCCTTTCCTTTCTTCTATTTTATTATGGATGATAGTTTTCAAAATATCAAATTCTTTGTACTATGATGTATTTAAAGAGAACCCCCGGCAGGATGGTCCTGAATTGTTTCCTGTCAGTTCCTCTATACCTCTGTTTCTCTCCTCTGCTCTATTGCATTAGTTTTGGGATAACAAAATCAGATATGGTACATTATGAATAGTGAAGTCAGTTTTAAAATGCCGCTCCTACATACAAGGCCCCCAAGTCCTGTTTCTGTCAGCTTTTCGAATGACTTGTTCAGTATGGGATCAATTACAGTCATTTTGTCCATTACCTGCTAAAAATGCAAACTGTATCTTTAATAAAATGCTTTTTTGTATTAAGAAGATTATAAAATATTCAAAATGAAATTTAATGGCAATTTCATAATGAATAGCCGTAAACCTCACTAAATTTAGTTAAACCAAATCTTTAGTGAGGTCACTAATTTGTTTCTAGGAAAATCCCTCACATGAGTTCAGAAATCCTCCAGCTGATAGAAAGACACCAAATCTTAGTTCTCTGGGTGGCTTAGCAACTGTAATGGTCACAGAAACATGAGACTGGCTCATGCAAGTTCATCCACACCTATGTAGGTCTCCCAATCCGTCATCTTTTAATTAGGGATTATTGACCATTTCTGGAATCCTAATGAACAGAATGTAATCCTTGGTATCTTTAATGAGAAAAATAATATGCCTGCCTCTCCCAAATTCAGTGTATGGCCAATACATATTTATGTGATCAACAAAATAAAGGAACGTTTTCAGATCCTAGGCTTGAGTACTTTAGTTTTAGAGGTGACAGATTTGCTGATCAAAGCTCACAAATCCCCTCTTCCTCTCTACTCCCCATTTTCGCCACTCAGCATGCACATACACGTGCATGCGCGCGCGCGCACGCACACAGCCCTTCACAACCCTACTCCATCTGACTGTTGTTCATACACACATCAGCCCTAGGTCACCCAGCTTTCTGAAGGAAATTGGCTCTGCTGAGTAGTTCCTTATTCTCAGTGTACATTACATTACAAGTAATAGCACTAAACTTTTCATGCTTACAGTGTTCCCTAGGCGTGTATCAGTTGAGCAGGCGAAAAAAAAAATCTGGAAGTTTATTATTTTTCCACCAATATATTTGACACCACCTTTGGAGGGGGAACAAAAGGCACACTGTCAAACGGACAGACCTGCACAAAATGTTACTGTTTGTTCCTCGCAAGCACAGAGGTATATTTAAGCAAAGAAAGACATTCCATGACTCTCCTGGGACTTCCTTCCTTCAGCTGAATTATACCAACATGTTCACACCACTATGGTTCAGACTGTGCTGGAATTTAAAATGCAGACTTCTCTTTGCCAATGTTTAAATACCACAGCTATAAAAACTCATATTAGGATTGAACTTGGCCTTAAAATATCATAGAACAAATGAGAGTTAATTGGGAAAAAAAACATGTGTACACATGAAATTACAGTAGAAGATATGAAAATAGGGATGTCCCTGTTTGGCAGAGTCTCTCCTTATACAATAAGGCCTCAAAGTCGCCAGAAGTCACCAGGTTTCGGATTAGATTTCAAATCCAGGCTCACTGACATTCACGAAACTTCTGGTAAAACGTGGGCCAAGTTTCGAGCAAGGCTGAGTAGAACCTATGTGAAACTCAGTGGCTTTGGCTGGTCTCACCTTGACTTTCACATTCAAACAATCCAAAGCTTCAGAGTAAAAGTAAGGAGTGAAGGGAAACACACGAACCCCTCAACAATGCCAAAGCAGAAAAAGATGACTTGCAGGAGAGGTTTTTTCATCCTGGTGCCACTGGATTCTCTAATCAAACCTGTATTCCCCTCAGCTATGGCAAGTGAAGTCTTTCTAGCACTAAGGGGGAGAAAATTCTAGACCCCCAAGGGCTCCAGGAAGCAGTGAAGCATCTACTCAAAATTACCAGAAGATTTAAAATGTTGACTGTATGCAGAACTGTGATTATTAATATATGCCTTAGAAAACAGATTTGAAATCTCAAAGAGGTAGCAATTAACTTTTGGAAAGTCCAACTTTTGGAAATAAAAAAAAAATAGGCTCACTGAACATCTCCAGGTTTTCTTACTAAATTAAAAATCTAGAGATATGTTGCATCAGTGCCTCATTTGTAGGGACCTCTCCCATAGCTTTCTCCAGAGCTCCACCCCTCTGGAAACTCATCCTGCTGCCACTTGCTTCTTGACTCTTTAGCAAGGTGCAGGGTAGAGAGAGCAGCCTGGGCCAGCTGTAAGGAGTCACAGTCCTTGGCCGGGACTAAAACTGTTTCCTGACAGGATTAGTTAGGCTCATTCTGCTCCTAACAGGCAGCCCAGCTAGTGGGGGCAGTGGGCCAGGGGACGCCAACCTCCGTCTCTAGCTGAGGACTTGGAAAATAACAAACCACTGTAATCAACACATGAATTTTCTTTAATGTAAAGGGAACATTTAAAAGTCGATTGAATGGCAAGAAAGGGCTCCACTTCGCCTATTTTAGGAAATGCACTTGTTTATAAAAATTTCTTATCCCTCATCAGGTGCCTGGGTGGCTCAGAGGGTTAAGCCTCTGCCTTCAGCTCAGGTCATGATCTCAGGGTCCTGGGATTGAGTCCCACATTGGGCTCTCTGCTCAGCGGGGAGCCTGCTTCCCCCTCTTTCTCTGCCTCCTTCTCTGCCTATTTGTGATCTCTCTCTCTGTCAAATAAATGAATAAAATCTTAAACAAAAATTTCTTATCCCTCATTCAGCCAAGGTTTCACCAGCATAACAGACTTTTGGCTACAGAGAGTTTCATGGTTTTTTTTGTTTGTTTGTTTTATTTGTTTGTTTGTTTTTGGTCTTCCCTCCCCTCACCCCCAGTTTTCCTCTTTAAAAATTTTCTTTCCTTTTAATTTTTCTTCTTTTTACATTTTTCTAAAAAAGTTATCCAGAAGATCACAGTGTGTTTAAAATGCATGTTTTCTTTTGACATGTGGTCTGAGATACCAATAAACTTCTTTGGAGACAAGAATCTTTAAATTCCAAGGATTTCAGTGTCCATGTGAAAAAAAGTAACATTACGCCCCAAGGCACACTGTAATTCTGAGGCAAGAGGGCACTCAAGAAAGTGGTTGATAGACAGGTTGTGCATACCCGCCTTTGCTATGTTCACAGATCCACAGCAGAGAACTGACCTAAAGTCTATTTGGTGAGAGACCCTGCCTTAAAAAGTCTTTTTCTTTGAGTTAAGGGTTAACCTGAGATGTCATCAGTGAGGAAAACCAAAATCCAATAGATTATTTAAGGGAAATGATATAAAAGCATAAAACAAACAACAACAAGAAAGACTTTTTACTGAACATAGTAAATACCCATAATCAAAGTAAATGCTGTGTTTGAAGTTCAAGTTCACAGATCAAAGTACTTTGCAAAATGTCAAGTGTGAGCATAAGGAGGGGGAGAGGAGAGCACAGAAACCTCACCAAAATATTGTAGTGTCAACATTAGAGAAACCTGCTAGCAAAAGACCTTTGGCTAGGTAAGGCATTTTCAAAACGGAGTTACTTGAATTATGCTAGGAGCATACAAAAAAATGAAACAAACAAATAAAAAAAGCTGCTCGAATTCCATGCTAGCAATCCACAAACCAGTGACAAAAGAACAAAATAAAACAGAGCTGTCGCATTGTCCTTAAAGATCAATCATAACATTTTCTTTGCTCAGGTGGTTGTAACTATTTCCTTTTTTTTTTTTTTTTTTCCTTTCAGTGCCCTAAGTTAAAAATAAGTCAAACAGTCTAAACAACAAAATGATGATGTCTGGGAGTCCCCCTCACTGTGGGCACTCAGGTTAATTAGTGTTGCGATGCAGCTCAGATCCTGGCGGGTGTGTATGGAGGTCAACATGACAGAGAGCCGGAGCAAAGTTTAAAAGTGAAGCACAGCCACAAAAATGCACAGATAACCCTGCTGTATTCCAGAACTCCATATTTACCTGGAAATTTTGGCGGCCTCCATTTATTTTCACCATAAATGAGTTATTTAAAAGACATTGGTCATAAACGTATCATACACCAATTAAATAATTCCACAATAAAAATCTTACCTACAGGCAGCTGGGCTTCAACAGTTGCTCTAAACAGAGGAAGTAGGAGTCAGTGGCCTTTTACATGTAGAGATTGTTTATTTAGCTCCTTTTAAAAGGTCTTGAACTCCAGAGGTTTAAGATTAAGTCCAATCCAAGTGTCTGAAGGGAAAAAAAAAAAAAAAGCAAGAGAGAAAGCAAGTAAGAGAGGGAAAGAATCCCAGCTGCTGGGTGGTGCTACTGTTCTGAGAGCATTTGAGCTATTTTCAGTATTCACAGCAGCCGGAGTTGTCTGCAAAGGGATGAAAAAGCCCTGCCTGAGTGGCCACCTCCCTCCCTCCCCCTTGCCCCACGTGGTGGTGGTGGTGGGGGGGGCGCACGCACCAGGAAACCCACAACAACTTGGTTCACCGTACAACTACTCATTTAAATTTGGGGGAAAACTGCCAGCGCTTTTGGAAATGACACAAAAATCTTGACTGAAATCTTAAAGAAACACAGTACCTTGCCATAATCCTCAAGTTTTCAGAATGACTTACCTGATTTGTTGAAAATAAGATGCCTATTTATGCCTTCTGGAGAGGGAACATGTTTCTTCTGACATTTCCTTGCTTAGATGGGTCTTAAAAATATTTTAGATCTCTCTGAGGAATATCTGTTCTCACCCTGTCCTTCTTAAGTCTGAAGACAAATGGTTTATTTCTAGCATGCACCTACATTTCCAGTTTCATCAACTATGCTATTTTTGAAAGCTACTGGGTCAAGCTGTTGACATTTCTTATCTGTTGGCAGAGACTGAGGACCATTCAGCGACATGATGCAGACAGACACAGATCCCCCGCTTCTTTCTCCAAAAAAGTAACTCAGACTGGGTGGCCAACAATGAACAGCAGACTTTTCACCTTCACTTTGTTTCTAGAATTATAACTTCAGATCTGGACATTCTGTGCATTCATTCATTCAGCACTTTATGTGGCAAGTTTTTCTGAGCCTCCCCTATGTCATACATTCTGAGAATAGTGGGCAAAATAAACAGTGTCCTTGCCTCAGACGGTTTATAGCACAGAGAGGCAGCAAGAATTAAGATAAAGAGAATTTGTTGTAATCTTTGAAAGCCTCCTTTTCACATGAGGAGACTCTTCAAATCTTAGCAACTGGAGATCAGGATTTCTGTCTACTGTGACTGAAGGAAGATACAATGGGCGGTCATCAGACCAACTTCTTGCTTCTGTTTCTTTTCTCTGCCTTTTACAATACCCCTTAGGAGGAACTTTGTTACTTCCTAGCCAGAGGAGACATAGTAAGTATTAAAAGCCTTGAATCCATGTAGATGAAATCCCTGAATTCTTTCATCTCCCTACTCCTTTAACATAGAGAATGCTTGGGCAGTGAGAAAGTAGTGCTCAGAGCTAAGAGGAGGTGAAAGAAGATTCTCTGATCCTTCTTTAGTCCAGTGTGGAAGCCACCTGGATGTACTTTATAGTAAATGTTGTGAAGGTTGGTTACAAGAGGCTCAGATCAGATCCAGTTCTTTCTTTGCAATTAAAGAGAAACACTGGAACTGATTATAGAAAATACTGAGGATTATGTATGATCTCTAAAGAAAAATGGTTACATGACTGCTATGTCAAGTGTGATAAAATAGCGAAATCCTTTGGCTAGCTTACACCTAGATTAAAACTAAATTAAATTAAAATTCATTTACTTGAATTTTAAATTTAAATTAAAAAAGAACTATAATTTAAGTTTGAAATATCTAATCAAAATTTTAAAATAAGATTAAATTTATTTTAAAAATGGATAGCAGAGTTTTAAAAGACCTCTGTAGGATCATGGATTTCTCTGTTCATTTATTTTAAATGGTCAAATTTTACTATAGTCTTTTACTATGCTGCGACTTACTATTTCAGTTTGAAAAAAGGATACTTACTTTACTGGGTCAAAGATGATATAGATTGCAAATCTCGCAAATTTTGGCCTCAGATAGAAATTATTTTTAATAGTCTTTACTTTTTCCTCCTTGTAGTAGTTTAATAAAAGTAAATACATTAAAAATTTGCTGTTCTTGAGAAGCTACTGAAGTTAATAAAACGAAGACTACTAAAGTCAACCATTATCTTTAAATTCCAAACTGCCTGCTTTCCACACCAACACTAAGAGAAGCTCACTGCCTCATGTTTAACTATTATTAGAGTCATTTTAGGTCATGGTCAGTGCTTGAACGAACAGGTTCTGACCCTGCAGGCTGCTTCCATTCAGCATGAGCTTGTCTTGCCACACGACTCACCAAGGTCCCGTCATGTCCTTCCCCATGATCCCAACTCTCTAAACAGCTTCTCACTTAGCACCCTTCGACAGATTGGATGTCACAGAAGAGTGTAAGTTGGACTTCAGCCACATTTTTAAAAATGAGAGGATAACATGTTTGGACTTTCCTACTCACCCAGGCATTATGACTTTTATAAGCGACTGATGTCTGCTGTTATCACTGTTTTAAGTCTATTGGCTGTCCAATATGGCGGCTACATAGGCTATTGAACACTTAACATGTGGCTGGTCAACACTGGGATGTTGTAAAATTGTATAATGCACACTGGATTTTGAACATAATATGAGAAATGTAAACTATCATATTAATTTTTATATTGGTTATATATTGAAATGATAACATTTCAGACATACTAGGTTAAGCTGCTTTGTTAAAATTAATTTTACCTATTTAATTTTATTTTTTAAAATGTGACAGCTAGAAAATTCTAAATTAAATATATGGCTTGAATTGCATTTCTGTTGTACACTGCCATCTTGGTCAGGGATTCTCAAACTGTAGCAAATTCAGAGTTACCTGGAAGGCTTGTTAAAATGCAGATTGCTGGATCTCCAGTTTCTGTTTTAGTATGTTTGGGGAGAAGGCCTGAAGTTTGTATCTCTAACAGGTCCCCAAGTTATTCTTTTTTTTTTTTTTTAATGTTATTTATTTGACAGAGAGAAACACAGCTAAGAGGGAACACAAGCAGGGGGTGAGAGAGGGAGAAGCAGGCTTCCTGCTGAGCAAGGAGCCCAATGTGGGACTCGATCCCGGGGTCTCCGGGATCATGACCTGAGCTGAAGGCAGTCGCTTAACCAACTGAGCCATCCAGGCGCCCAAAGTCCCCAAGTTATTCTTAACCACACTTTGAGAACCACTGGTCTTGAGCCTTCCTTTTTGAAGAGTGGTCCACGGACCAACATCAAGCTCATCACTTGGGATCTTGTAGGAAATGTGAAATCGGAGGCCTCCTCCACACCTATTGAACCAGCAAGTACATTTTAACAACATCCCCAGGTTATACGTGTGCACAATGAAATTTGAGAGAAACTAATATAGAGTGGTGACTCTCATTCCCAGGTACATATGAGGCTTATCTGGAAAATGTTTTTAAAATACCAGTACACTGGAACCACCTCTAGAGAGTTTGCTTCAACTAATCTGGTTGAAATCTAGCATATCTAACAAGTGCCTCCTGCCCCAGGTGATTCTAATGTAAGAGCACTGAGAGTTTGGTGGGCGGTGGGTCCCTCAGACCAGATGCAGAATTGCCAGGATCCAGAAACCAGACAAGTTCTGGAGGGACAGTGAGGGGCAGATGTTTGGGGACTGTCAGGTGGTTGGAGAATAGGACTTGAACAGACTGGAGCTGGTGGAAACCACAGAATGATGGACTGGGTGAGTGTTGTAGGCAGCAGGGGGAGACCGGCAGGAAGCAGCCCTTGCTTCTTCAAGTCTGACCCAAGTCCCCAGCTGCCCCAGGTTTGGAGTTGTGGGGAACACTGTATAAAGCAGAGCATAAGCCTTGGTCTGGAGGAACCAGAACACTAGGCCAACGGTTCACTGAGCAGAGATGCAAGCCCCAGAAATAAGACAAGGACCTACTTAGAAAAAAAAAGTCATGTAAGTCATGAGTGGGACCAGCAGCTGTATTAACAGGGTTTCTTAAACTCTCTGTAAGGATTGGTTTCAGAACCTTGATCCGGAATAACCTTTCAGAGATAAGGAAGAGAAAAAAATGGACAGAAGTGTTGAAAGTCCGTTGAATTGTACATTTCTTTCTCTCCTCCCATTGTGTGCAATGCAAATTGAGACTGCTCTCAGCTAAGTAGTGGTCAAATTAAGAACAGTCTATGCTAAGATATGGTTGACACAGACCTAATGTCCTGGAGGGTATCTTTATCTTGAGTGGATCTTGATAAATCATGGAACTCTCCATTGTTAGAACCGTGCGGCAGATCAGTGTTCTGGAGCAGAGGGATCTTCTGTCACTCTTTAGCATACCTTTGTTTTATCTTTAAAGAAGTGAGCACCTTATCTGGAATGATCTCCCCAGTTTGCCAAACCACTGCTCACTTTTTCATTTGGTACCAGAACAATCATGTGCTCCAGAGGGCTTCAGAAAGATAAAATCCTCACTATAAAGGAGAATGTGGACCTACACTGGTAATATTTGAAACTCCTAATTCTGTATGCAGAGACCATTTGCAGCTTCCCTTCTCACTTTATGATTTGGTTATTTTCAGAAAACCTTAAAATTGTGTAGTAATGCTCAAGAATATAGAGTCTGGGTCCAGCATGTCTGGGTTTGAATCCTGATCAAATCCTGTTACTTCACCTCCCTGGGCCCCAGAGGAGTCCTAGGACCTCACTGGGTTGTTGTGAGGATTGAAAGGACTGTCTGAAAAGAAGGTAGGCACAATGTAAATGCTATTGTTGGTTTAACAGTAAAATAATTGAAGGTTTCCAAATATGGTCAAGTTCAGTAATTTTTTTTTTTGATGCCAAAATGATTTCCAGGGACTTTTATGAGTGATCTCTTGATTACATGTATTTTGAAAGCTTCTTTGAGAGTTAATTATTTTTTTTCCTGAAAGAATTCAGAATTCTCAATTGGGTCCTCGTCACTTCCTTTTATTTGTGAGGATCTCAGTAGGAAGGAAGTGAATGTAGTTTTCCCATGAATATTGTTTTCTAGGTTACATTCCCCCCCACCCCAAAGTCCTTTGAAAAGTAAGTTGTACTATAAATGTTTGAAGGCTTTGGCGGCCCATGTCAGTTGAGTAGCATTGTCTAATATTCCAGGAGAACAATGTATCATTCTCTTAGTCAAATATTTTAGTGCTCAGGGAAAGGCAACAAGGCTGCCTGAAACACTAGCATGAGTTTCAAAGATGTTCTGAAAAGGCAGTCAGAGTCTCATACTACACTGTCTATAGACATCAGATAATGCTGATTAAAGGAAGGGGTGGACCCCCCCACCCACCCCCTAGTCAGGCATGTGAGATGCAAAATGAGGGCCCGATTAAGTGTAATAACATCTTTGATGCTTGTCTGCTTCGACTACACGAAACAAAGTGAAATACCCAGCCAGGCCATCCACAGGAACCTCCATATGTTGAAAGGTAAATAAGGAATAAAGCACCAAGGGGGGAACTCAAGCCCAGGAGCTTGAGTGATTTCAGGCCAGGCATACAAACCCTCTAAGCTTGTGCTCTGAAACACAGGCAGAGGGACTGGGCTATAAATCCCTCCTTAAATCTAACCTCTATGCTTTGGTTTGGGTGTATATAAATTACATTTGGCAATTCCCGTCATAATCGACATCGGCAGGTGTAATTGTTTGAAAGTTATCAAGTTGTGCATCCAGTTATTTCTACTGCCTGGTTACTGAAGAGAAGCGAATGCTTTTTAAGAGTTGATTTGCCATCACGTGTGCCATTATGCAACCTGGGGCTGGATTTTACCAAATAAGGTGAAAATCTTGAGGAATGGCTAAAGAACTATTAGCAAATGCAAGAAATGACATAGAAATAACTTATGAAAACCTGTTAAAACTCTGTTTTCTAGTTAAAACTTAAAACTTTATTGGTTTTATATGTGCTGTCTGAATCCCACGTATATTTAAAAAGGACCTCTGCTGTTTATATAACCATGACTTAGCTTTTCTTGATATTTATATTCTATTGAAATTGAGGCATATGCAACAGTTGCTAAATATGCTCTAAAAATCTTTAAGATAAGCCTTCGGAAAGTGGCCTATTTAAAGCTGTGCACCACCTTCTTACATCTCCACCCACCTCTCTCTACCTACCCTCTAGCTCTTTCTCCTAGATTCTCTGCTCTTTCAGTTCCTAGAATGGGCCACATTGAGGCCATTTGCACGTTCTTTTTGCAACACTTTCCCTGCTCAGCCATTAACGCTGTGGACCCTTTGACCAAAGTGCCCCTTCCTCAGGAAGGCTTCCCTGATCCACCCAAGGTCGTGTGTTTTTGACTCTTGAACAATCATATTCTCATTTCCTTGAGTGTCAGACTTGGTTGCATTTATTTCTGTGATCCATCAGTGTGTTTCTCCTCCCTTAGCCAGTAAGCTCCTGTTTCCCTTCACATTGTATTTCCCACCACATGGTATTTCCCACACATATATTGTATTTGTGTCTGGCAAAAAGTGCTTAATGTATATTTGTGGAATAAATGATTCAGTAGGTTCTGCAGAAGGCATTAGGCAACACATGATGACATCTTTGCTCCATATTTAGAAGCTGTGGGATCCTCTCTTTTACCATGGGCAGAAGGATGCTTGTTATAGATAAGAATGTTTGGAGATGCACTTCTGTACATATTCTTCACAAATTTGTCAAACACTTTGACATCATCAAGGCACAGTATGAAAAATATCTTTTCTGAGGCATTCAAAAGATGAATTAACCCAATAAGCCACGGCACATTTCCATCATTACTATGATCATAAAAGTTAATTTTACAAGGATAGTCACACATATAAATAATACACAAAATGTTAGAAAAGTGTCCTTAAAACTCAGAGATGATGGATAAGCAAAGAACAATAAGGAACAGTTGACTAGCCTTCAAAGGTCAGAAGGCACTGTAGATTCACTGTGTCAAGTGCCTAAGAGAAACTTCTTCGAAAACAAATGCAAGTTGGAAATGGGAAACTTCAGAGATTGGACGTGTTAATAGATTCTTCGTGTTGTCTGTCCTCGGAGCCAGACCTTCCTACCTCTTTGTGTGACCCCTGTGTGTTCTGCGTGGGTTCCATATGCTGCTGCAAGAATGACCCCCACCTCCCCAGTTATCAGGTGAAGCCCGGGCCTGCTGGAGCTCCCAAAGCAGTCACCTCTGGCTTGTTTCACTCATTCATTTCCCTTGCGGTGTGCCTGCAAATATTCTTGCCTTTATGTATGCCACATAGGTTTGGGAGGGAATGCTCTAACCTGCAAAGTCGACCTACTACAAACAGCAACAATAGTCTTATTCACAAAAGGAAACACAAGAAATTAGATGCTATGGGAGGGGTATGTTAGAAATGTCAAGAAATGAGTTATTGTATCTTAATGTTACCGACAAAGATGGGGAGGCTGTGAGAATCTGTGTAGACTCTGGGGACTGAGGTGGAGCTCGACTGGTCTCAGTGGAAGGTACAAGGGAGCCCGGCTGCCTGAAGCGGTTGGTATATTGTGTTCAGACCGAGGGGTGGGGAGGGACCTCTGAATTGAAGCAAATGCTCACCTTTTGCCCTGTAGCAAGGACCCTACATTTGACAGCAAGTATTTCCTTAAGGACCATTTTCAATTAAAATTCCTCTCTGATACATTTCATCTTACAATCAAGTCACTATTTCCACACTTATTACTCTTTAAAATAAATAAGTTATATAACATAATGATGGCAGACACTGCTTTCTCCTTACTGAGAATCTATTTTTGCTTTCATCTTTACTACAAGATCCTGATAATATGCCTATTTCAAAACTTAGTTTCCCAGATTTTCTTGCAGACACCTCCCATACACGGTAAGAGCAGGGACCCTCCAGGAAGGAAGGCTTCTTTGCCCTTTGCCTCTTACCCAGACCCTGCTTCTCTTAGCGGACAGAAATGCCGATTCCATCCGGGGAGGCACATGCTGAGAGTGGAGGACAGAGCTGGACTCATCCTGGGCTGCTTCTTGCTTGCGGTAAACCAACCTCTCCCTTGGTTAAATGGTTGTCTTGAGACAATCCCTTACCCATAGCTGGAAACGTACCTGACACAATCATCTAAAAACTACTTTTTGATATTAGGCAGGTGGAAAGAGAGTAATAGACTATATATAGTTTCAGAAGTTTTGAAAGAACCTGTGCTGTCAAGAGTAAGCCCTTATAACAGGTTGGTATTCGGTTTTCAAGCCTTTTATCACTTCCAAATGGAATGAAAATTGCCATGACAGAGCCTATGTGTTTAAAGCCCTAAGAGCAGCATCATTTGAATATTTTTGGTTCTAAATATAGCAGTAATACAGTAGTAACTTTTTCCCCCTAAAACTAACATTGAATGATCAGTGAAATCAAGAGAAATAAGAACACAGCAATAATCTACAAGAAATACAAAAACAGGAACCCATTGTTTATCCTGTTCTTAGTGTCTGTTCCCACAGCATTGTTCAGAAAACTTTGAACTTCTATGTAGTTGACTCAGCCTTTAAAATCTAAATTGAATGATAGAATTCATCCTTATTACAGAAAAAGTTAACTTTTGAAAAGATATTCAGGGCTGGTAATGTACTGAGTTTGAATATTAAAATATCCTTTAAGATACCTACTTATGATTTTTTTAAATGGTGAATGCTAACAGTCATAGTTGAGGAAAAGACATGTTAGATTAGGAAGCCAATAATTTTCTGGTTTTAAATAAAGCGAAAGAGGCACATGCGATGTGGAAATTATTTTAAGCATTCTTGTCTCATGACTTCTGATTAAGTACCATAAATTGAAGAAAGGATTATAAATCATAATACATTCCATTTTATAACAGGCAGTCATGTATAAATATTTTGCCTTTCTATCAATATTTGCCAAGAGTGTAATAATTGACAACAAGGTTCTGGAGGCTCTCTGCCAACGATCAAATCTCACTGTACTGCTTCCAGCAGTGGGGCGCCTTGAATTTCCTCATGCTCGGTTCTTTTACTAATGAAATAAGAATCATAGCAGTATTTGACTCAGGAGATTGTTATGAGGAAGAATAAAATGCAAGGCTTTTAAAACAATGCCTGATATGGGGTGCCTGACTGGTTCAGTCCATAGAGCGTGAGACTCTTGATCTTGGAGTCATGAGTTTGAGCCCCATGTTAGGTGTAGAGATTACTAAAAAAAAAAAAAAAGAAAGAAAGAAATAAACTTTAAAACAATGTCTGATACACAATAGGTACTCATAAGTGTTGGTTTTGCTTTATTCATCATTATCTCAATTGTGCACAACACATAAAGTTAAGTCATGGGCTTTGAGGATAAATAGTTGTTCGTTAGTTTTCTGGTTCTGTGTTAACCGCTCTGTGATTTGGGCATGATCTCTGCATCTCAGTTCCCTCGTCTGAAAAGTGGGGATATCATTAATTACCCTTGAGCATTATTAAGAGGAGTGGAAACCACAGGAGACACACAGCAGTCATTAGTAATTTTTAAAAATCAGAAAAAGATCTTGGCAAATATATTAATTAATCTTCACAAATATATGTACTTTTACTTTGTTCACGGGGAAAATGAAACAGAGGAGACACACTTAGATACTGAATTTAACTTCCTTATAGCATTTCAGATAGTTCATATTAGGAATTTTAGGGTTATTTTTCCCTCAGTTTTAATTTTAAATAAGAAGTCATGGAATTTTCAAACAACTGCATTAAGAAAACTCCCATCTCTGCTAATGACTTTATCTATGGCTTTAGCCTCTTTAAGGCAACAATATTATCATCACCTTATTTGGTGAGAAGAAGGCTGAGGAGGAAAGATATTGGCATTAAAGGAAATAACTTGGAAGAAGCAGGGAATTAACTTTGTAGGGCCCTTCTAAGGGTCTAGCATACTCTTAGCAGATGGGAGAGGCAGATTTATAATCTTATTCATCTTTGTTACAAACACATCCGCTGACTACAATTATAATGAATGGTAATTGAACTCTAAGTATCCCTCTATTACAGCAACCATTGTATTGTAAAAAGAAGAAGAAGAAGAAGAAGAAGAAGAAGAAGAAGAAGAAGAAGAAGAAGAAGAAGAAGAAAAGAAGAAGAAGAATCATCATCATCAAGGCTTTGGAATCACACAGAGCTGACTTCAAAGCTTAGTTTCCCAAGTGGTAAGGACTCACTTTGAACAAGTTAATCTGTTTGAACTTTGAATTTTTTTTGTCTCTAAAATGCAGAAAATACCAACTGCCTCTTTAGGAGCCTTTTAAGAGGGCAGAATGAGACTGTGTGTGAAAATCAGTTGTTTAGTAAAGAGCCTGTTGCAGAATAGGGTTTAATATATTTAATATTGTTTCTGTTGTTTCTGTTTATAGGTGTTTTTCTTACTGGATGGTAGGCTCCTTAAGGACATAAGCACAGCCAGTTCCTAGAACAGTGGTCACTAGAAGGTACTGTGTGTGTGTGTGTGTGTGTGTGTGTGTGTATGTGTCAGATGAACCAAGATAGGGATACACTGAATGGTAAACTAAAACAACCACAGACAAGCATAAGGAGGCTTCATTTGTTTAAGGGAAAATAGCTGAGGGAGACAGCCAATGGAACTGATCTTCTGTGGAATAGATCACACAACATATTTAGCAGAGAAAGACAAGCTATAAGGGACAGAGAAGGGTTCTCCATGGTGATCCTTATGGTACCTGAAGGGATTATAAATAGCATCCTCAAACGGGGCAATTTCTATATGTTACCTGTATTTTCTTCCTTTATAGAAAGATGGTAATGACTTTGGGTCCATGATTTTTGCTAACTTTGTCTGATTTCTTCTTTAATTTACAGGAGTTTTTATATAAAACTCAAATCTTCTGATTTCTCTGAATGCCTTCCACCTCCTCCCATGTTCTCTCTTCTCTATACCAGGCCTTGAGGGCTCGTAGGTTTTAGAACTCAATTCAGTGATGCTAATCCTAGGTTGGCAGGCTTTATGTAGTGGTCCTACCCTACATCTTGGCCTCCAGGATTTCTCAGCTATGGCAAAGTTTGGAGATTTTCAGCACCAACTTTGGCATCCCATATTTCTTACCTTTCATTTAACCTTAAATCATAGCTGGAAGAAACATGACACAACCTACCTAATCATCCCCTTTACATTTTGACTTTTGGCATTCACGGATCACTTTATAGGAAAGCTGCTACTAGGACAGGGTCTGAGAAGCATTGTTGTGGTGGGGGAGAAAGGGCATAGACGGTGTTCTAGATCTGAGATAGGGGAGAATTCCCCCTGGGTCTTGTTGGTCTGTACCTTGAGCCCCAAGGCTATTTCAGCACCAACTGCTACTTTCTTTTGCCTGCAAGTAGCTATGATAGAGATGAGTTTTTCATGCCCTTCACATGCCTGCTGAACTAAATTGGAGGGTAATGCTATCCATAATAGCAGACTCATTCAAGTATCAGGGGATAGCTTCAATGGCAACAAAAAGAGGTTTTCAAAGACATAAGAAAATAGAAAGTGTAGAAATTCTCAATAATTTTAGTGAGAAAGGATTCAGTGGGGAAAGAAATGAACAGACTATACCTTAAGAAGGAAAGTAAAATTTGGAGCTTTGAAGCTTCACAGTAAATACATTTTAATTGAGGCATTATCCAGACTGTTGAGCAGAGTAAGTGATCCTAGGATCAATCAATGATCAGAGGACAGTAACAATGTTTATGATAAGTAGAAAAATGGCTTAAGATGAGATAATTCTATGAGAAATTATTTTTATTAACACTGGGATCGCTTCCAAAACTACCCTAAAAAGTAGAAACCCCAAGTGGAGTTTATAGTGTTACATCAGAATGGGCTTACTGGGAAAGTTTCACAGTTACACCCTGCAATGAATCCTACCTACAGAAAAAAAGACAAAGAGGACAAAATTCAGGTCGTCCTTAAATTCGCATATACAATAGTGGGTAAGGGAAGAAGGAATTGGAAAGGTCTTAGCAAACGATGCCCATCGCCTGTGGCCAAACCTGAACTATAAATTGTTGTGGCTCTACCATTCTGTAACCCGAACTCTGTTTTTCACGTTGCTGATTAAGATCTATCCCCTTGGCCTCTTTTTAAGAGACCTGGCACACACTCGAACACACCTTGAGACTCCAAACTGGACTTCTGCACCACGTTCTATTTCAGGTAACCACAGAGGTGTTGGAAATTTCAGGTAGTAACAAACACCACAACCTATAAACTAACGAGTCTGAGCTGGCGAATACATGAATACACGAATTCCAGGGTCTCAGAGAACATCGAGGCTGTGCGCTCCAATCATTCTTTGGTGTTTGGATGTAGGCCAGGATAGGTCATCCTTGTTGTGATGACGTTTTTCTTCCAGTTAACATACTATTGTTCTGTTCCCCTTGTCTTTTTAACGCACGAAAATCAAGCTAACGTCCATTTTTAAAGTTACTTTGGTGCAGCTTTGAAATGGAATCACTATTCACGGGAAATGGTATTGCCTTCCTTCTATTCCTGACCATCTCCATCGACACCTCATTCTTATTTACTGTAACTCATCTGATTCGGATTTAAACTAAATCCAAAGATACTCAGAGCCTTTATGTTTCATGCAGAATTATTGAAAACAAGGTTAAAATAATTTTATCTGTTAAGATATAATTTATCAAGTCAGTTGTAAGTTACATTTATAATGATAATTTATGTATTATAATTATATTAACTATATATAAATAATAGTTATAAATATAATAATATAAACTTATGGAATACATTAGATATAATTTATCAAATAAAGACATAATTTTATTTATTTTATTTGTTAATTTATTTATTTTGATGGAAAAGGTGATTTTATTAAAGCATGGGGACAGGACCCATGGGCAGAAAGAGCTGCTGCCAAGACATAATTTTATTCTACAAATTCATCTTTATTTTTTATTTTATTTTTTTAAAATATGGAATGATTCACGAATTTGCATGTCATCCTTGCTCAAGGGCCATGCTAATCTACTCTGTATCATTCCAATTTTAGTACATGTGCTGCCGAAGTGAGCACTTTATTTTTGTTTTTCAAAGGAGAAACTTGCATGGTAACTTCAGAACACATTAGTCTCTTAAAACGGAATCATTCAAAAGAGATATATTCACATCCTTTCATTTTAATGCAATATTTCATTCAACTCCTTTTTAAGTATCAAAGAATTCTTAAAACTGTAGAAGGTGAGGAAAGCGTATGTAATTTTGCAGTTATTCTAGCTTTTCAACCATCTTCTCACTGTCTTAGGGCTTTTGGAAGTTCCAAAGTTTTTATGTGGAAATTCAATAGTTTTGAACTTGAAGTTTCTTCAGACACATAGAAATACTTATAAACTCATGTGCTGCTTCCAGATCAAAGTGGGCAGTTCCTTATGGGCCATGTTCCCCATTTCCGTTTCAACAAGAAACAATTTATCTACTATGATTAAAAGGTTTATGAACTGTCCTTGCCAATTTCTAAGCTGATGAAACATAGCTCTAGTTGCACAGACTCTGAGGAAGCAGGAGATTTAGGGTCTTATTTCTCATGACTTAGCTTCACTCCCTGCATCAGCGGTTCCACGAACACCGTTCTGAGAGGAGCTGGCATTGCGGTGTGATGGTAAGATGTTAAACACAGGAACAATGAAGTCAGTAAATCAGTCTCTTAGCACGTGATCAGTGGCCACACTCACACACAATGCCACATTGAAACTGAGACATTCCAGATTCTCACTTACATGATAATCACTGCGGCTCTAGGAATGAAATCAATGTATCCTTGTCATTTCTTCTGTTGAGTATGCACTAATGGCTTCCCCCAAATGGATAAGAACTATTAAGTTCAGGAATTACTACAAGAAACCTGAGTAGCTGAGTGATTCTAAAATTGGAATTGTTTCCATCTCAAAAAAAAACCCAAGAAATCTATGGACTCACACTTGACTCCATTTATTTGCACACCCACTTACACTTTAAGATGGCCAATTCAAGTAAAAGAAACTGAAGATTTTATTATCAAGCATGTTAACTTCCTCATTCCCATAACAGTCCTGTGGGCTAGTAGAAAGTCTCTCTTGTTTCACAGATAAATACACTAAAATGTATTTATCACCTAACAATTTGTTAGTTTAGGGCACAACTCAGATTCCCTGCTCATATTTTCCTGAAATGAGCCACGTTAGTGACTCAGCATTGACACATATAATGTAATTGGCCTCTTCCCCACCACATAAATGGAAAAGAAGCTGATTTGGTTATAAATATTCCCTAATGTCTTTTCTCTGAAAAATTTGAATATTGAATTGAAAATCATGAGTAAGGGGGAAGAGTAAATAAAAATACCAATGTGCTTTTAAAGTATGCTGCAATATGTTGCTTAAACATGATACTGATTAAAATGGCATTTTTCACAAGCAACTTTGAAGGTTTTTCAGAATACTAATTCTGAAATGTATGCTAATTTTCAATACAACTTAAAAACTACACCTTGTTAAATTAGAATGAGTATACTTTTTATTAGTGCATACATTTACTTCCTACATAAGAATAAAATATAGGAAATACATTTATGAAAATTGTAAATGCTTAAAAAATTTCTTCCACATTACATATGATTATATGTTTTGCTTATACAAACTGTCTCCTTCTTAGACAATAGTGCCTAACTCATAGAGAAACCTTACCTCATGCCAATGAAAATGAATGCTGGAATGATGGATGAACAAAGTTAGGCAAGGCACGTCAGGAAATGGATATTGAACAGCCAATGCTTTGAGGGTGATCTTTTGAATTGTTCTCCTTTTTTTCTCTATTTATTTTATTTTATCTTATTTTTAAAATTTTATTTATTTATTTGAGAGAGACACACACACACAGTGAGAAATGGAACACAAACAGGGGAAAGTGGGAGAGGAGGAAGCAGGCTCAGCAGGAAGTTGGGAACCTGGGATCATGCGAAGGCAGATGCTTAATGACTGAGCCACCCAGGTACCCCACCCCTCTATTCTTCTTCTTCTTCTTCTTTTTTTTTTTTTTAAGATTTTTATTTATTTGACAGAGAGAAACCCAGCCAGAGGAACACAAGCAGGGGGAGTGAGAGAGAGAGAAGCAGGCTTCCCACCGAGCAGGGAGCCTGATGTGGGGCTTGATCCCGGGTCTCTGGGATCATGACTTGAGTCAAAGGCAGTCGCTTAACCACCTGAGCCACCCAAGCGCCCCTATTCTTATTTTAAATGGGTGATCTTTCATCTAGTGTGTTGAACTTACTGTAAAATGGAATTTATTAAAAAAGTCATTGCTCACACTTGCTATCTCTCATACCAGGTAACCTCTTAAAAATGTGAAGAAAAAAATGAGATTGTTTTTCCCTAAAAGTACACACTCTCAGAGTGGCAACTTTTCTTTTTTAGATCAGAGTGCTCTTAACAAAGGGAAATTGTTCAACATGTACCTAGCCACAAGACTCTTAATTCTTCTGGAACTCCAGTTAAACTGTATTTGGTTCCAAAGTAGAACTAATCATTCTTAATCCAGTGGTAAATCCATTGCTGCCAGGAAACAGGCCCACTGACCTTGAGCACAGAAAACCAAGATGGCCACTATCAGTTTCCTAGCGGTACATTCTCCAAGTCACCTCCTAAATGAAGGTGGAGGTAAATTATAAGAATGAAAGGAAACAATGAAAAATATTTGTTTCCGGAGGTTTTTGTTTGTTATTTTGTTTTGTTTTTAATTTCTATCGCTTAACATCATAACATTATTACTAAATGATTAAGCATGATTGGTGCCACACAAACTTCCTTTGTTCCTCTGTATGTGTCTCCTTATTTCAAAATTTTCCTAACATTAAGTGGATTTAGAAAATATGGACAGTCAAAAAGAAGGAAGGAAAAACCATCCACAACTTGAGCACAAAGAAATAATCATTATTGACCTTCTAGATTTTTTTTTCCCCCTCTCTCTGCCTCTTTATTGTTGTGCTATTTCTGGTCTTTCTGAATAAAGAAACTTGGTGTACTCTTGCAAATGAATGTTTTCATAAAGCCCAAAACAAAAACATAAAGAGGATGATAAAATGGAAGTTCTAACATTTTCTTTTGGCTGATCTCTATTTCCCACAAATTGAGAGTCTAGCAAAATAGAGTACAGGGTTATGGAATCTGGCTGACCCAAGTTTAAATCCTACCTCATATGTGACCCTGTGCAAGTTGTTTAACTTCTTAGAGCCTGTTTCCTCTTCCGTAAAATGAGAATAATACCCTCATCAGAATGTTTCTGTGAATAGTCAATGAGAGGTATTTAAAGAATTTGGCAAGCTGCCTGACACAGTATGCATTCAGCGAATGCTAGCTATTATTATTATTATTTATAAGAATACTTACTGTTATTTTACATTCCTAACTGACCTTGTAGATCAAAAAGCTCAATACCATGTGACATGAAGATTAATTTTAGATCAGTCCAAGAAAAACATAATTAAGCAGGTAAATCTATTGGAAAAAGACCATATAATACATTCTCAAGCAAGTACTTTAGAATTATAGGATTAATTAAAATTCTTCTCTGTTAGCATAGTTAATAGGCAAGATGGTTATTCTTTAAAATTAAGATGTTTAAAAATAGTGATCTCCATTATTCTATCCTAACATCATCTTCACAGTTGCATAATTTATGAACAAAAGGTTAGTTTGCCTTTGTGTGATATAATACAATCAAGACTAGAGATATGTAAGTGTGTTGTTATTCTCTTAGAAGTTTCTTTGAGTTTTAAGATAAACTTCAAGTTTAAGAGCTGTTCTGATCGTTGAAAGCCTGGTGAGTTTTATATTAAAGGGTTTTAAATGTAATTATCTATTGTGGAAATTAATTTTTATTTATTTTGGGTAAGTTGTTGTTGTTGTTGTTGTTGTTGTTGTTGTTGTGTTGTTGTTTGTTTTGCTCTGGGCCCAGTCAAGCTCTATTACATTAAGACCTTTGGAAGATCTCCATTTCTCTTTCACCTCAGGAAATGTTTTTAGTAATAGCATGATTATTTATTGAGAGTATGTTATGTGCTAAGTATTGACCTGGATACTTAGCATTAATTATTTCATATGATAGAATGAGTGGTCCTGTGATTTAGGCATAATGTCCTCATTTTTCAGGTACTAAACCTGTGGCTGAGGGTATTAAGTCACATGCCAAGGGTCACACCTCCATGATGTTCAGGTCCACACCTGGACCTTATACTCTACAGTTCCCTACAGGCTTCTGCTCTGCCTGCTCCTTCCTCTCTTACAAAATTGAGGGGCCTTTCATGCAGGATCAGAGGAACCTTGTCTTTGATAAGGCACACAGACAGAAAGAATCAATTATGGGATATCAAATATGAACAAGTCTTCCTTTCTCACTTTCTTTTTCAAAAGAAAGAAGGACTGTCATTTACTGACTTTTAAAGCTAAGCAACCAAGAGTAAATAGCATCGAATTGTTTGCTAAATATAATAAGTGACAAATATAATTTGAATTTTTATGATAATCATGTAAAGCAATGACAGGCTGGAGAGATAGGGTGGAGAAAAGAGCATGAAAAGACAAATGGAGGAAGAGGAAGGAACTAGACCGAAGCAAGGAATGCAGGGAGGCACACTAACATTTGTGTGTCTAGCACCATTTTTGGGCTTGGTGCTATTCAATGGAACAGACCGCTACTATTAATGAATAGTCTGAAATTTGTCATCAGATTGACATTTAAAGATAGAGTGAGTTTCATTCACAGAAAGCTATTGATAAAAAAAAATTCAAATAATACATCTTCAAGCACTTGCCTGGAACTAGAGTTGCAGATGCACAGCCTACCCCAAACTAGGCATTCTGCTTGTCTGAGGCAATCCAGGTTCTTTTCCCCTGGTCCAAAGCTCCTCCCATCCTCTGATGAAAAAACTCCATCTTTAGATGTTCATGTCAGATGCTTTCTTCTCATGGGAAGGGGTAGGGGAAATGAGTTTTCTAGAAGGCAGAATGATATTGGGGAGCTGCCAGATAGCTACTGGGTTGGGGGCTCAGTGGGCAAGAATTAGGGTGATGATGTTCTGGCACGACGGAGGTCCTGCCTGTGTGAGGAGGGGCAGAGCAGGACTCATGCATCTCAAGCACCCCAGCTTGGAAAGAAGTTGCCTTTCCTCAAGCCAGGAAGCATGGCTGCCAGGAGTGATACGCCATAGTATCATCTCATTAATCATCTTATTAAATATATCTATATCACATTTGATTCACAAAAGGCAAGGGTGTTCATGTGTGATGCATAAGAATGCAAGTTGTGTGCAGCATTGGCTTCACGGGCCTGTTACCTGAGCATTTGCACCTGACCTTGCACTTAGAAGGGCCAGGTGTTGGGTTTAATACTCTGCAGTTATCGTCTTAAAATCATTAATAATTTTTGAATAAGGGGCATCACACTTTAATCTTGCACTAGGCACTGCATATTATGTAGCAGTTTCTGGTTATGTAAAAGGTCAACAGAAATAATCAAAGACTCCCCAAATTTCTGGGACTCTAATCTCCAATCTCACATCCTTAAAAGATAGAGAAGATCAAGGTCTGAGACAACTGTGTCAATTTCTCCCTCTCTCCTGCCCCTGTATAAGCTCTCTCTACTCCTCCCCTGTCTCCTTCTCCACCCCCACTCTCCAAAAAACTCTCTTTCATTTACAACTTCAGAAGATATTTTTGTTCTGGTCACTCTCGAATAGACATTTTTTGCACAGGCTCTGAAGGTCAAGAGCTGTGCTGTCTGATAAGGGCATGACTAGCCACCACTGGCTACAGAGTACTAGAAATGTAGCTAGTTCAGACTGACGTGTTGGAAAGTGTAAAATACACACTTTAAACACACATTGGGACATCTGGATGGCTCAGTTGTTAAGTGTTAAGCTCAGGTCATGATCCTGGAGTCCCAGGGTCGAGCCCCACATCAGGCTCCTTGCTCAGCAGGAAGGCTGCTTCTCCCTCTCTCACTCCCCCTGCTGTGTTCCCTCTCTAGCTGTGTTGCTCTCTGTCGAATAAATAAAATCTTAAAACACACACACACACACACACACACACACACGATTGTAAAATAAGTCATTGCTTTTTCTTAATATTGATTACTTATTCAAATACTTCCGATAAATTGGGTCACAGAGAATATATATTATAAAATTGATGACATCTGTTTCTTCTTACCCTTTTTTCATGTGGCTATTAGAAAACTTAAATTTATATGTGACTTCAGTTTGCAGCTTAAAAGGTATTTCTATTGGTCTAAACCTCCCTTTAAAAAAATAAAAAAAAACATGTTTTGAACTATTCTACCTAGATGTCCCACTTGCAACTCTATCTCAAAAAGTCTCAAACAAGTGTCACTATCTTCTCCCCTAAATATTCTTTTTCCATCTGACTTTCTCAAGCCGGTAAACTGGTAATCAGACTATACCTCTGCCCTCACCCCCAAAATTCTTTGTCCACTTCTCTGGGTTCTAGTACTTTCTCTCCAGATCTATTGCCCTGTCCTAGCTGAGGCTTTCAGCCTTTCTTCCTGTAATTTGCACTATCCCTCCATGCGACATCCCTGCCTCACCCTTTCTCACTCTCCTTCTTTTATACTGCTTCATGTTTTATAACTGAAATCTCACTAATTCACTTTCTTGCTTGAATTCTTTCAGTGCCTTTTCATCTAACTTAGTGTGACACAATTACGTTGCAATCTGGCTCTGGTCTGCTTGTCCAATTTTACCTTCAATCTCTCCATATTAGGCACCCTGAATTCCAATCATACCAAGGGCTATTAGTCCTTGGAACACATCCTTCTTGCCTCTGTGCTTTAGCACATACTGTTCCTTCTTCAAGGTGGGCTCAACACATTCAAGGGCAAATGTCCACAGAGTCTTTAGCCCCTAAACATTTCCTCAGTGATGTGTCGGGAGCTTCTCCACAGCTTCTCTATTAATGCAACACCACACTGAATTAAGGTAACCTATTTTAAAGATTGTTTAGTAGTCACTGTTTGAAATGCATTCCAGACACTTCGAAGAGTGACTGATACATAGTAATCTTGGCTGAATAAATCCCTCACTCTTTTCTCCCTGACCCAATGCTTTAGTTCATGTCCATTTTTCTCTTGTCTAAAGTATTGACAGTCTCTATATAACCACTTCTTACTCTTTTTATTTAAGTTGATGTACTGTTAACAGTTACATCTTTTTTACACACAAACATGAACATGACTTTTCCCCACTTAAAGAAACTCCCATGGTGGTTTTATTTTTCTCTGAGAATTAATCTGAATGACTTAGCATGACGCTGATCCTGATACTGGTGATAAAAATACCTTTCCTTCTGTGCCAGGGGCTCTGCCAATCCTTTACAATAATCTCATTTACTCCTAATGATCTTCCTCAGAGGTGAGTGCTTTATCTCCACTCTGTGGATGTGAAATAGAGGTCTAGAGAGCTGGAGGGAATTGTTCCCATATACTCAATTAGCAATCACAGAGCTGGACATGAAATCCACGTCTGTGTAACTGCCAAGCCCATCTGCTCCTCCAACACCACACCTGACCCCGTTCTCCCTCTTGTTCCCACATCCCAGATGCATCAAACCATCCCCAGTGGTCTTTCCTGTGTGACTCATTTGCACATGGTGATCTCTTGATCCACAGCATCCCCGTTAGCCTTGCACACTTCTGAAATCATCTGGGCGGCTCACTCACATCCAGTATGAGTGTTCGCTCCCCTCTTGGTACTTGCGATGCTGTATGATTATTAGCTCCGCATCCCTCATCCCTGAAGAATGAACCATCCCTAGGAGCTGTAACTCTGACTAATTAATCAGCACTGAACTGGGATAGCCTGGACAATCACTATGCAGAGCTCTGGACTTTCTATTTAACTCATTTCTAGAAGAATGATAACAACACTCCTCGGGCACTTTCTGTGTGCCAAGCCCTGGTCAATATGCACACCCAATCCACAGAACAGGCACAGCCCGCTTAATCCTCATAAACCTTTCTGAGATAATTTCTCTCTAATTCTTCTTTATGTTTCCCAGGAAAGTTCAATTGGTGTACTTGTAACTTCAATAGAAAAAAATAACTGCTACTCAACCCCAAACTTCATAAAATGACTAAAGTTTGCCTAATACGCTGGTGGTCGTTAATTTGCATTATTTCTTCCTAACAACTGCATTTAGACCTGTAAGATTTCATGCCTTTTTTAAGACAAAGAAATTTTAAAAAATTACTTGTTTTTAAAATTCATGTGTGAAGATAAATCAAAAAAAAAAAAAAAAAACACTGGTGGAGGCAGTTTAAATATTTTGACTTAAGTATACCAAGTGATCATGTCCAATGGCTTAAAAAAAAACCCCAAAACCCTACTTTTTGAAATGTGGATCTTTTTCTATAGAGTGACTAAAAATACATCATTATAATCTTTTATTAATTAAAAATTTATAATCAGAAATGGCTTTAATCAAAGTAATAATAATATTAATGGAGGTAATAATATAATATTGATAGAGGTTATATATTTTCAAGCGATAATACAGTCATCTGTCCATTCCTATATTGAATTAGGCTACCTCTAAGGTTCCAGGTTGTTCCAGATTTTGTCTCACTTCTTCCTGATAGCTAGAAAGGTCTTTCTAGCTGTCTACTTAAGGCACCTTCATCTAGATGTTTGCAACAAATATGTCCAATCCTATATGTGCAAATATCTTCTTCCCCATATAAAAAAAAAAAAAACAAAAAAGCTCGTCTCCATTCCTATTTTGGTTGATGGTATCATCTACCCAGTTATCTGATACCCTTCTAATTCTACATCTTTTCATACCCTAAATTGATCAACTGATGGACGAACCTTATAGAGTGGGTCTGAGATCCAGGAGGTTGAGATTTCACACCTGATGGAAGAAACTAGGATATTCCTGAAAAGTAGCTGTGGTCAGGTCCCTTCAAAACACACGTATGCTTATGCTTCTGAAGAGTTGAGAGGACTCAGAGCTGGTAACTGGACCACAGAATTGAGGAGAATCTTACTATATATTTCTAATCCATGAACAAATAAAGCCAGTGGTAGTGGTTGACATTGGTAGGACCCTTCTCTATATTAGATGCTTTGTTTTATCCAATATATTATATATCTGATATAACATATATTGTATTTGCTATATCCTATATATATATATTTTTTTTTTCCTAGTTATATCAGTTGCTTCCACATCCTTAAAAATACATCTTAATCTTTTGATAGGCCTTTATCCCTGCACTGGAATGAAACACTTCTTATCTGCATCTGACATATAAGATGAAATCCAATGGGCCTTTTACTGAGCCTCAGTTTCTTCTTTTCTCATGTAAAATGGTGATGATTGTATAGACCTCAGAGGGTGCTTATACAGACCATACAACAATGTGAAAGCAGTGAGGGGGGTGGTAAGTAAGCGTGAGTTGACTGAAACTATTCTTGATGCCTACAGAGTTTGTTTTTAAAGTTATTGTTGAAATCCCATGTCATTCAAGTCCTAATTCAAATATTGTTTTCTCTAAATCATCTTCTCTGATTCTCTAAGAAACTTGCCTTCCCTGAGCTAGTTTTTACCATCTTCTAGAACTTCATCTTTTGAGACTGTTAGGGAGTTTCTCCATATTCACTGCATACAAGTAGCTTTTGTTTGTCTTTTTGAAGGAATAAATAAATGCATGGATTATATACCCCTTACAGCACTTTATCACCTGCTTCAGTTATAGTAAAGTAACATTCCTGTCTCTTTCACTAGGAACATAAGCTCTTTTAATGGCTATCAGGCTCATTTTCTTATTTTTTCATCCACCCTAAACACATAGTTCTTGCTGGGTATGCAATGACTGAACATGAATGTTATGAAAACTCAAAAGCCATTTAAAAATATACAACTCAACTTTGACATCATATTATACTGTTCTCTCTTTAAGTCATACCCAGAACTGTGGATCTTTCTCGTTCTCTGCTTTTCCTGTCATAGCCTCCTTTTCAGTATCATATAAAATGGAAGGGATATGACCAGCTAACTTATATTAACATACAAACGACTCAACAATCTCTAAACGTCTAGAAAGAGGAGAGGTAGAGAAATTGTCAGTGTATGGTCAAGGCTATCTGTAGGAAAGGGTGACTCCAGATATTCTAGTCCTCTTGGCACCTATGAACTCTGATGCATTTATTGGGCAAATATAATTCGATGACAATTTTAAAATCATTTGTCACATGGCCTTATTCTTTCCAGATGAAATTCTGACTTTATTTTCCAAAATAATGCACTGATCAATTAATAATTTGACCTTTGGGGGGATAATAGTTCTTGATGTCATTCAGCAAGGGACCAGGCTCTTTTATTGGCTCTCACTCTCTGAGATGCATTAGATAGAATGTCTAGAGATTTCTTAAAAATGCTTTGCTTTTGGTTGGGAATCAGAAAATACATATTTTAAACCAATACTTTTCCTAATTTCTACTGAACTCAAAAGCCCTTTTGGTTGCGTGACCCCATCTGATAACACAGACTTGGAAGACCAGGGTCCATGTAGGTCCTAGTTCTTAAGCTCCTGTACTCTCCTCTTTTCAGGTTTTAATCTGGACCATGGAAACCAAGCACCTCTTCTCACAGGCTCAGTTAGAAACAAAATGCAATCAAATGACTGAGGAGTCTGGGAACAAGGCAGTTTATGAATGGATCATTCCCCAGGAAATTTAATTTTATGATCCTAATCTTTCAGTTCTTGACAGTTGCACAGTTAAGTATCAGTGCCAAGAAGAGAGGACCAGAGTTTTGAGGGCATGTTTTTGCAGTTCATTTCAAAGGAAGCAAAAGTATGGGCTTCAAAATGGCTATAGTGCATTAATGCATCATGTAATAATATACAGATCAAGTTAAATTATTTTACCAGAGAACTGCTGATATGAGGTACATGTTCCACCATAGGGATATTTGGGATGTTGTGTCAAAGGAAGGTAGGTGATTTTCAAACCAAAGTGATTATTTAGGGCTTTGATTGTCATTTGGTTTTATTTATATAATGAGGATGATGGAATTCCTCTCTGCTGCCAATAAGTCTAGAAATTAATTAAAATATATTAAAAACACATTGTGTACTTCAGGAAGAAGTTTTTCTTTAATTCAAGAGAAAAGTCATTATCATATAAATCCATTAGTTATGTTAGTTTTATAAAATTAAATCTCTTGTAGAAAGGAAGTCAGTGATATAATCAGCTTTCAGACCACATATCATATAAAAAGTCATGTTTCTAAATAAGGTCCGTTTCAAGATATATTACCAGTCATCTGAATTATTGGCCTAAAAAAGCCCTTTTCCCAAAACAGATATATTTTTTAAAAAAGAATAGTTTTTCTGATAAAGGAGGTATCTATGCTTTCCCACATTTTTATTCTTTTCCAGATTGTCAGAAATAACCAGCACCTAGTTAAATTGTTCAGGAGATTAAATTAGGGAAGAAGTCTATAGTTATTTAAATAAGACAGATCATTTTAGATTGTGTTTCCTCTGTTGAGGAATCTGCTGACTTAAAAAGGATTGCTTTGACATTAAACTTAGTGTTTAAAGGAAAAACATTTTTTTTAAAGATTTTACTTATTTGACGAAGAGAAACACAGCGAGGGAGGGAACACAAGCAGGGGGAGTGGGAGGGAGAAGCAGGCTTCCTGCTGAGCAGGGAGCCAGATGAGGGGCTCCAACCCAGGATCCCAGGATCATGACCTGAGCTGAAGGCAGGCACTTAATGACTGAGCCACCCAGGCGCTCCTAAATGAAAAGCTTTCTAACCAAAACCTCCAACCAACCAAACTAAAAAAACAAAACAAACAAGCAAACCAACACTAAGGATGTGTGGACTGAATAAATTTTCTCATGATGAAGGTTACACGGAATCACATACAATATATATTACTTTGAGTCCATCTCTTTTCTTTGGTATAAATGCTATTTGTTGACATTTGATACAACTACCTATTTAGGCTAATCAGTCATTACTCATTTACTCTTGGTCATATGCATGACAAGATGATAGTTGTAAAAATAGAAATAAAACTGTTGCTCACTCATGGAGTATATTTCTGTACAGAAATATGAGACACATACAAAAACATCATGAAAATGAGAAAAAAATATAATGTACATATTGAAATGAGAGCATCTAAGAAGGAGCAATTAAATGTGTTATTGATGAAATCTTTCTTTGGGAAATAATTTAAAATCATTTGAATACTTCTAGAAAATTCCAGTTCAAATGACCTTAAAAGTTTTGTGATTTTCCAGATCCTTCATCATAAATTAACATGTATAAAGCTCTTGGGATAGTAGCTAGCACAAACTAAACTCTATAAAAGTTTACATTATCAACATCTTTTGGATTGAGTTCTGTAGTTTACTGAAATCTAGTTATTCAGGTTTTTATTGTGTCCTTAGGTTTAATCAGAAGCAGATATTTTGACTTACTTTCTAAAGTCTTCCAGCTCATATGGTTTCCAACTTGAAAATATCTCCCAGACTGATAACTTTTTCTATCCCAAATTTTCTGTTTAGCTATATTTTAAAGCCCTAATATAAAGATTTTAAATTTTGTAATTCTAGGTTTGAACTTCTCTCTTAGGCTTATTTAATAAAGAGAAATTTAACTCTCTAGTTGATCATATTGCTTGACGAATGTGACTGTAACCAGAAGCTTTAAGGAAATTGAGAGTAGAAATCAGTTTTTCTTCGTCTGAATTATTCACCAAATGAGCTTTATCTAGGCTTCTCGTTCCACTCTTGTTTTATATAATTCTTAAATAAAGGGTTTTTTTGGTCAATAATTCAGATGACTGGTAACATATCCTGAATTCTTTGAAGCTGAGTTTATTTAGAAACATGAATTTTTATATGATACATGGTCTAAAAGCTGATTATATCACTGACTTGTTTTATATAATTATTAAATATACCTCCTTCACCAGGATGACTATATTTTAATTTTTAAAATAATAGTACTTTCTAAAATTTTTGTATTTTTTTCTCCTTTGATTTATGATTTCAAAAAAAGTCCAAATTCTTGTAAATTATTATTTTATTTTTAAATTCAAGCAGTATTTTCTAATCAGTGTCTTTGCATTAGTACAACACAGGGGGAAGAACTGATCACTAGGAATCATTGATCATTCAACTAATACTGACTAAAGATTTAATATTTAGTATTTTGATCTGTTTGCTGCGTTATAGCTGCTATTCTAAGGCAAGCTGAGTTTTCCCTGTAACTTTCACTCTGCCCAGGCAACCTGTACCTTTTCCTCTCACCAGTTCTTGCCATTCCTCCCCCTCATGGACTTCTCAAGGGACATTAAACAACACAAGTTTATTCACACTGTTCCAGAACAACTAAGTGGCTATAAACTTTTTTATCGTCAGTGCTAATAATGCTTTGCTGTATACATTTTCAAATCTAGATATTACGAGTCAAATTCTTCTAGAAATTATTTACCCCTGCAGGATATAGTACAAGATATTTACTGCAATTAAGTATCCTTATTTCAGAGAGGTTTCAAACTGTTCATCAGCCAGCACAATTAACGCAAGAGAGATGAAATTGTTACGGAATCTTTTTTCCTATATTAACTTCAGTACAGAGAATTGAAACAATTAGATGTGAAGATATCTTGATAATCTACAAAATAGCTATTTTTAAGCAACCAAGTGTTACTTTCTTAAACTTTTTTTGGTTAGTAATGTTAAGTGTAGGAAGACCTTAAAAAGCACTATAATCTAATATTAATACAGTTCAAACTTGTCACCAGGATGATTCCCCACAAAATCAAAAGCATATGCATGTTTTTCTGTTTTGTTCTCTTTTGTTTTAATCAGTGGGCTACTGTTTCTACACATGGTCACCTTCAAAGGGTCAAATGTCCTTGAAGAAGCTAACTACCCCTACTTAGAAGAAGGTACAGGAACTTTGATTTTTTTTTTTTAAGATTTTATTTATTTATTTGAGAGAGAGAGTGAGAGAGAGCATGAGAGAGGAGAAGGTCAGAGGGAGAAGCAGACTCCCCATGGAGCTGGGAGCCCGATGTGGGACTCAATCCTGGGACTTCAGGATCATGACCTGAGCCAAAGGCAGTGGCTCAACCAACTGAGCCACCCAGGTGCCCCGAACTTCGACTTTTTTAGAGGAGAACAGAATGAACATTTATACCAGAGCATTTTCCACAACATGGCCCATAATAATTCCTTAGAATGTCTCATTTGTATATGTTTTTTCTGTGCATTTA
>PITA01005419.1:95726-111175 GCA_004023965.1 Spilogale gracilis
CCCCCCCCCCCCATATAATGCTTTTTAAAGTTGCAGAATCAATGCTGGATTTATGCATACCTGACCTGTATGGGGAAGAGGAGACCACTGTCTCAGCTGAAATTGCTAGTTGGTAAAACAGATATTTCTGTTTGGAAGACAAGGGGACAAAAAAGTATAGTGTAGTTCTATATGGCTATGCTATGCTGCCAATACTTGAAAAACAAAGAAACTTATCCTTGCTGGGTCTCTGTCACTTATTCAAATAAGATAATTTTAATTGAGCTGAAACTGAGTAAGAGTTCATAGTTGTCAGTATTTAGAACTTAATAGTTACAGAGGTGTTTCCTTATGGCTAAAGGTTTAGGTCTCAACTTTTTCAGTATTAAAGAGATTTTGAAAATCACCATATAACTTTTTGCAGTGAGAGTTCAGAATTTAACAGTCATATCCATAATTAAATCATTAACTTGAGGAACTATTTTAAAAGTATCTAATATAATCAAATATTATAATACTTAATTATAAAATGCAAAAAGCACACACTCATTTTATTTGAATATCAAATAGAGTCATAAATGATTTAGGCCTTCAATATATAACTTACTTAAAATATAAAATATTAAAAATGATGCAGAACTACTACAGAATCATGTTTCCTGAAATCTAATTGCTATATGTAATTTAAAATAACTGATTAAACATGATTAGCCTTTAAGTTAAATAGAACCAATGTCATCTTGTGCTATTATTTAATTAGCATGCTATACATTAAAATGAGCTGGAAGGCAGCCAAAGTCAGCCTCAAAAGGGCGGCATGATAATTAAGAGTTGCCATTTACTTATTTTTATTATAAAATTCAGTGCTGGAATACAATGTGAAAAAGTCTAGAAACCTGAATGTAAGTGATTTCCTAAATATTTTTGATTTCTAATTCCATTTGGATATTTCAAACTTCCTAATCTTTGTTAATTTATGTACAAAAGTTCATATAATATTGATTACAACTTTCGCTGTCAAATGGTGGTTATCTTGGTGACAGAGGGTTTCATATTTTTTCTTTTTAGTAAAATTCTTAATCCGTTCTTATTTTTGACTGTAGCATTGTGGCAAATTTTCCAAAAAAAAGTCTATAAACATTTAGGCCTACTGAAAAAAATAATTACCATGCCATCTGGAATAGAAAAAATGTGAGAAGTCTCTATAACCAAAAATGTGTCTATATCAAGAGAGATACAGAATATTCTCTCCCTCACCCAGGAACCCACTTTCTAGGGGGGCATAATGTAACTACTGATTACCAGTAACCTTTAAGGCTTATTTAGGAAAATTAAAAGAAATTCTGCCATCATAGATTTTATGTCAATTATTTGATTTCTTCCTTGTTCATGAACTCTACTTTTTTCTAGCTTCAGTATGAAAAATAATTCCATAAATATCTTTGTTAGAATCAACAATTATCAGCAATTCAATATTAATTTTAAATGGTCTGACCTTAGAATTAATTTCTAATAGGAGTACTTACTACGCTTATTTTCCCCTGCAAATTTCATAATACCTGTAAATAGAAAAACTGCATCTTCTTGCTACTAAAGTTTTCAAGCCCCTTTTTTGTTCAAAATTTACCTGTTGTAAAGTTTTTTCCTCAAAAAATTCTGATATAGGACATTTACAGTTTTTATCAAATTGTGATCCAGAAGCCATATTTTCACTATCAGGGAAATTAGAGCCCCACAGCTGTTTTCAAATATCTTGAGTTTCTCTAACAAAAGGTAGTGTAATATATAATAGGATTTCTGCTTCAAGATCAAGTTTGTATTTACAATAACTAAGAAGAAAATAGTGAAGTTCGAGATTACCAGGATATGACTGAATGCAAAGTCTTAGACTCTGGACAAAGTATATTCAGGGGTCAATAAAACTCGGGGAGCCTGTGAGCAGAGACTAATGCAATATGGTGCAGTGGATCGAACATAGACATAAGATTCAGATGTGGCCGAAAGAGAAAGTAAGGAAGTGTCTGGGAGACAGCCTACGTACATTCTGAAAGGTGCCTGACAGTTCGGGAGATTTAAAGAAAAAGTCTGTCAGAGGCTTTGTAAAACTTTGGTGTAATGCATCTGGGTAAACAAAGTATTTGATACTGCTAGCAGGTGAGCTGGGAAGCAGCAGAAAATAAGGATATGTAAGTAGACAAAAGCTAAGGGTCAATCTTGAAAGATAGGAATTATTTCTCTGTATGTGGTTCTCAAAGATGTTGAATTAATAACTGTGGATGTGCTGCACGCCGGTGAACCTAGAACTCTACTCTTTCATAGCATATCTAGCCTTTAAAAGGTATTAACGTAGGAAAAAATAACACAGGTAAAAGTTTGTGTGACACTCAAGTGTGACAAGGCTCCCGTCACACACGGCGCTACTATGAAGGCTGCAGGGCATGGCGGTACACCCTGTTCTTCTACGAGCTGTCCTAAGAGAAACTAACAAGAAATCGTTTTCTTGCTGCAGGTCTTTTCACTGTGCTAATTCTATTTCTTTTTTTTTTTTTTTTTTTTTCAGTGCAAAGCTCTGAAGGGAATTAAATTGGAGAGAGACTCTCTCTACCTTATACTCTATTGTAACAGAACAGAATTTAACTCAAAACTAAGTCTGTTCATTTAGCTCTCCTTTGAAAGTTAAACATAAGTGAAGAGTAATGCTAAACTTCACCATTTTCCCCCCAAACAAGGCTCACAGGCACAAATAGACATTATTCCTATTTGTTCTCATTATTAAATGTTTAGACACGAGTCCCTAGATTGAGTTTGCTCAGTCTGTGTCTTTTATCTTGAGTACTAGTGACCTTTAGAACATAAGTTGTGAAAAATAGTATCCCTGTACTTTATAATTCTCTTCTCGGATGGCTGTTGACATTGCTGTACATTGAAATAGGTAATGTATGTTCATATGTAGCAATAAAATTATATTAATATACTTAATTAAAAGGTGATTCCCATGTCATCCATATTTGGGGAAGAAAAGGTAGCAAATAAAAATATATTTCTTAGAAGTAGATCTTAGACACTATTTTACATTTCATGGCAGATTTGATCCTCAGTAGAGGTTTTTATCCAAAGTTTTCCACCCAATGTTTATCACTAACTATTTTCAATAGCACTGATGTGTTGGGAGACCAACAATAGGACTGACTTAGGTAAAGCTGGAATGTTGCTAAAACCAAATTTAATCATCTGGTCGTTTCCTTATCAAGGATTTCAGTTTGACGAATTTTAATTCACAGTAATAGCTTTGTTCCTAAGGGATTCTAAATCAAAGAAATACTAAGGGGCAGTTCCTACTGCAATCCAGTCTGGGCTATTATCTTCAGCAGCTGACAGCAAACATCCTCTGTGAACGTTAGTGTACGTTCGCAGGGGCTGTGTGATGTTTTTGGTTTCGCTCTATCTCTGAAAACTATCTGCTTGTGAGAAAAACCAGGCAATAAAAGAAGTTCAACCAGCACATACTATAGCTGAGCTTGAACTCAATGCAGAGATTTCGGTTCCTTTCTTTCCTCGGATTCCTAGCCGGGGGAGCACAATGGGGGTGTTGTGCTCTGGGTTCGCGTGGCATGCATGATACCAGGAAAGGACGTGTGAGCAGCTTCCAGTGTCGACGCTGCTTGCCTTACAACTACCCTGAGCTAAATCAAAAGGCACACCAAGACTCTGAGTTCAGAATAAGCAAGTGCAAAACCCGCTGGCTCTTGTGACCTCCGGAATTTGTGAATTTAAATGTATACATCGGTGTCTGACGAATGAAATAAATCATTGATGAGGCTTCAAAAATGCTCCATAATTTCCAAGCTGCTGATTTCCCATGTAATTTTCTTAATATATGTCTAAGTACAGTTAATAAAAGGACCCATTGTTTATGAGGGAGAAAGATAGTTGTTTTGAAGACTGTCCAGAACAACAAGCTATCATGGTTTGTTAAAACACTAAATATCTTAAACTCAAGGCATGCTGGTAATTTTCTTTCTTCATTTTTTCTTTCTTTCTTTTTATTGGTTACACAGTTTCTAGGATGTATCACTGAAACAATTCTATGTTTCTGACACTGTTTTGTGGAAATGTATGCAAGCGTGTGTGTATGTGCATGCTTCTTTGGTAAATCCACATAACACAATGAATAGGAATCCTTTAGGTTAAGTTTTGCTCCAAATTATTGTTTCACCGTGCTTTAAAAAAGGCAAAAACAGCTTACCTCTGTCAGTGAAGTGGCTACACAGGGACCTCCTTCTCAGCCTCGGCCTCAGCGGGTAGGCAGGTGCTCCGGGAGCCAACAATCTGTTAACAGGAAGCAGGTACACCTGAGAGCGACCGCCTGCCTTCCAGTCCCGTGCCCATCCGAGCACACACCTGCTTCTTCAGCCCCGCCGCTCATAGGAGGCAGCCAGGCACAGGACCGCTGTTTGCAGACGGTGACACCTTCCTTTTGGGTCACTCGTTTTCAGGGCGAGCAGCCAGAGAGAGGCTGCGACGATATTGCGGGGAAGGCTTGCCTTCCCAAGACAAAAAACCCTCCTCTGCTGTCTGATAGCCGATAGGCAGCATTATCACTCTGCATTCCACTTTCTCGAATCAGCTAATCAGAGCCGCCGTCAACGGCTTGTCCAAAGGGCAGCTCGCAGGCGCGGGTTTCTAATAACTGCATGCTAACATGCCCCTTGCTTCTCTGTTCTCTGAATGGATTCTTAAAAAAATGCTTCTTGCGGGGGGAAGCTCAGCAGAATATGCTACACTGTTTTCCATAAGTAAAATGGCTGGTCCTCTCAGCACTGCTGCAGACCGCTCATTGGGTTCCACTGCTTTCCGTAGTCATAGCAACAACCAACAGACAGCCTTAGCAAGCATGGCTGATCATGTGCGGCTTCCCCACACAGCTTGTCAATTTCTTTTCGTCAGACTCATCATTTGGGGAGGAGGGTAGCTTCTGCCAGCTTTCTAAATATTTCACCAAGAGCGCAAGTGCTTTGAAATTTCAACTTTCATGAGGAACTTTTGTTAGGCAAGCCCGTGCTACATGTAAAATTGCGAAAGGGGAGTAGATGGATTTGAGTCTTTCCAGGTTAATAACATGCAAGTCACTGTAGAGACACTAATTGGAACCACTGTCAAAAGAGATTTTATCTACCCATCACTGAATGGGCACAAAGCCCCGTGGCTCATTACATATGGCCCCCCAAAACAACCAAGTCATATAAAAGATATTTTATAAGATGAAACCTATAGTTACTTTAGTGTACTTTTATGTGCTATATAACTTAAGATAGAATTTTAAAAATTCCTATTGTTTCTTATTGCAGAAAATGATTAACTTAATTATACTTTATTTATAATTTAAAAATACTTTAAGGGGCATCTGGGTGGTGTGGTTAAGCATCAGACTCTTGGTTTCAGCTCGAGGAGTGATTTCAGTGTCTTGTAATCTCTCCCTCTCTCAGTGTCCCTCTTGCTCATGCTCTCTCTTTAAAATACATAATCTTAAAAAAAATACTTTAAAAATTCAAACCAAATTAAAAACCCTTTGCTTTAAACATTGCCTCCAAAGCTGGAATAGTTTTACTTGCTCTGTTAGCTAGATCACACCTCACCCTTCCTTGAAATCCCACCTCATTAAGGAATTTCCTACGATTAACACCATTAACCACTTACTTACACCTGCAAAATGTCCACCCTTTCCTTTAATACTGTCATCAGTCATAGTCTGTTTGATATATTTCAAAGACACCATCCCACTCATTTTTGTTTCTAACAACTCATTTGAAATAGCTGTGTTGACACTTTGGACTTGTAAACATAGATGCTTCATTTGCTGGTAGTCATGGACTTAGTATTTTGTGAGAATGGCATTTCCTTATCCACATTAGCACTCTTGCCTTCAGTAGCAATTTGCCAGCTTCAGCATGCTGGGAATCCTGTGGACACAGACGTGGTGATCCCATTTCCCTTACCTCTCCAAGCAGATTCACATCTGTAGGACTGAGCCAGCTCAGAGTTTAGCCTATCTATTGAAGTGAATGGGACTTTCTGCCTGGCACAGTCCTCACCACTCCATATTGTTTTAAGCGGCTCATGTGTTCTCACTTAAATTACCTTCCCTTAAGTTATTCTGAGTCTGTGGCACCTGATTTTGCCCCAGCCTTCAACTTCAGCCTCATAATCTGTTCTTCACTCCCCATATGTCAGCAGTCTTGAATTACATCCTATTTCTTGCTTCCCTGTCTAGCAGATAGTCCTGCTACCTAAAAGATTCTCAGCCAGATTTCAACCTCCCATCCCAATCTGCCTTCTACTTTCTCTTTCAATGCTTTGCTCCAATATACCACCTCCCCAGTGGCACTCCCGGGAAGGGTATGCAGTCGCCACCTCTGCCCTTCCTCTGTATGTGGGGTCTACCTCTACTATTATCAAACTTGTTACACCCTGTTGACTTAGTAGCCATTTCCTTTCATGTCTGACCCCCATACTGCTCTGTCTAATCCCCAGAAGCTGACTTGGTCTATCTACGTCTTATTTGTCTTCCACATTTTCATTTTCATTTTAAGGTGTTTTAAGATTTTTATTTATTTGACAGAGAGAGAGAAAAAGCACAAGCAAGGGGATCTGGAGTCAGAAGGAGAGGGAGAAGCAGGTTCCCCACTGAGCAAGGAACCCAATTCGGGGGTTCAATCCCACGATGCTGGCATCATGACCTGAGCAAAAGGTAGTTGCTTAACCTACTGAGCTACCCAGGTGCCCCTAATTTTAAGATATTTTAGTATCTTAAAACATTTTGAAGGAGGACCTAAAGCGCTGTGTGAACAGGTGCAGAATGACGGCATAGTGTAAAGTCTGTGTTTTAACTCATCTTTTCAATATCACACATCTGTCAACATTATAACTTCAGAAGAATTTAAATGGTTTTGATTGAATGCTGGCATGTTAAAAATGTTACCAAGAGGGGCACCTGGGTGGCTCAGTCATCAAGTGTCTGCCTTCAGAGTCCCAGGTTCTAGCTCCTCATCGAGCCCCATATCAGGCCTCTGCTCAGCAGGGAACCTGCTCCTCCCTCTCTCACTCCCCCTGCTTGTGTTCCCTCTCTAGCTGTGTTTCTCTCTGTCATTTACATAAATAAAATCTTTTAAAAAAAGGTTATCAAGAAACATCTTAGTTCATTTTGAATTTTAGGATGAGTTTTCTTTGCATTGTCTGAAAATGTCTTTATTCTACCTTTATGCCTGACTGACGCTTTGGCTAGGTATAAGAATCTTTTTAGTCATTTTTCCTTTAGGATTTTGAAGTCTTTCTTTTTAAAAATCTTATATGTTCTTGCCTCACAACACCCCCAACTGTCACTTCCCCCAAAAGAGAACTGGAAAATACCCAAGCTACACAGGGTAAGAGGCTGGCAGAAACCCAGGCTAATCTCTTTGCCTCCTTGGTGTCCTTGATGGTATCTCTAATAATTGTTCAGTGTTACTCCCTGTAGTGAGTTCTGTTATTTCTGTGCTCTTTGGCTGCTTAACCTACCCCAAGCTCTACCCCTTGTAACTCTGACCACCATGGCCCAGCAGTGTTGCTCTCACCCTCTGGCTCTGCTCTACCTCATGTCTCTGACTTCCGTTGTCCCCTCTAACTTGATCACTTTTTTTTTTAAGTTGCTAAATACAGATTTTCAAGGAACAAATAGGATTTTTCCATTTCATCTTTCTGAGCCGAATGGGATACCTCATAAATTGCCAGCAACTTTATACCTAGAATGGCCAATGTCAGGGGCTCGTCTTTGGTCCAGTCAGGTATAGTAGGGACATTTGGCGTTACGTTGCTTTCCAATTTTTTAAAAAAGATTTTATTTATTTATTGGACAGAGAGAAACACAGCTAGAGAGGAAACACAAGCAGAGGGACTGAGAGAAGGAGAAGCAGGTTTCCTGCCGAGCAGGAATCCCGATGTGGGACTCGATCCCGGGTCTCCAGGATCATGACCTGAGTGGAAAGCAGCCGCTTAACCAACTGAGCCACCCAGGCACCCCTGCTTTCAAATTTTTGCCAATATAATAGGTACAAAGTAATCCTCATTATTGTCTTAATTTGCATTTCTCCAATTACGATAGAATTAAACATCTCATGTATGACAGTTTTGTGGGTTATCTCCTCTATACATTTTCTGTTCATAGCTTTTAGCCTGTTTTCTCTATTAAGGTTGTTGTCTTAGTGTGGTATTTTTAATAAAATGGTCATTAAAAAGCATTTTCAAATGTTTATGTATTTAAGCATTACAATTAAATTTGTAACATAATTGGAACTTAAGAAGATCTCCATTGACATGTAAAGGGAAACCAGTAATTCACACTGCTAATTGTTTTGGTTTTTATTCTTCAGAAGTGGGTGAAGTCTCCATGCAGAACATTCTTTTTTTTTTTTTCCAGTATGAAAATATTACTACTCCCATAATATGAAGAGTGATTTTCTAAAATAAAACCTAAGGTCATACAAATTTCATCACAGAAAATGTTGGCAGTAGAAAGGTCTCGCAAAATTACTATCGCTCTCATGCTTGAAGTAGCAAATAGTATGAATGAAAATGGAGGCCGAGGAGCTGGTATAGACGGAAGGAGGGCAAGGAGATGAGCAGAGGGCAGTGTGTCTCTGGGCCAGGCGCTGGACCAGGAAGAGGTGCCATTAAGTACATCACTGAGACAATGGGCGAATGTGAATGTGGTCTCTATGTAGGTTGTAGTGGTGCCTTCATTTGAGATTTTCATAACTTGGTAATTATATTGTGGTGTTAAAGTTCTCAGGCAACATGGTGAAATGCCACATAGTTCAGAAAGAATAATAATGCATGATAGTATATTTGTAGTGGATGTGTGTGCATGGGTATAATTTAGCTCTTGAAACGATAGATATATATGCATGGATCTATTGAGGGCTGGTGCAAATATGGCAAAACGCTAAGACCTAGTGAATCTTCAAGGGTATCTCCAGGTTATTTTACTCTTTCTTCCAAGTTTAAAGTTTTTGTTGTCAAGATAAAAAGCTTTATTATATTTTTTAAGATTTTGTTTATTTATTTATTTGAGAGAGAGCTCATGAGCAGGGGGGAGGGGTAGAGGGAGAAGCAGGCTCCACACGGAGCAGGGATCCTGATGTGGGACTCGATTCCAGGACCCTGGGATCATGACCTGAGCCAAAAGCAGAGGCTTAAGCAACTGAGCCACCCAGATGCCCCAAGATAAAAAGCTTTAAAAAGAGAAATCAAATGAGAGTAAAATGCCGTGTTCAGAACAAAAACAGATTTAAGATTAAGATTGCCTGATGAGGGCCTAACTATCAGAATTAAAATTAAAGTTGGTAAATTTAGGATATGAATTAAGGTCATTATTATTGTTACTATTTTTTTTAAGATTTATTCATTTATTTGGGAGAAAGTGAGAGAGTTGGGGGAGGGTTAGAGGGAAGAGAAAGAGAGCAGACTCCTCACTGAGCAAGGAGCCTGATCTCATGACCCTGAGATCATGACCTGAGCCAAATCAAGAGTTGGATGCTTACCCGAATGAGCCACTCAGGCACCCCTATTATTGTTACTATTATTAACATTATTGAGAGACCATTTGGATAGAAAGTATTAGAAATATTTTTTATTTTCTTGAAAGAAGTCTGTTATTTCCCTGCATTTACTGTTTCCTTGTATCCTAATATTGAGCTACTTATCCCTCGGTTCCCATGTTGAAATCTGTCTTAATCTGGTTCCTTCTGTAAAATCAAGGCAAGATCATCACTGAGCAAACCAACGTGTTCTCCTGCAGCCCCACCCGTCCCTTCAGCCTCCACAGCTGGGTGATAGTCTGCCAAGGGATCCGGCCCATGGTATAACAAAGAAGCTCTTTGTACAACTTTGGGAATAGAACTCGAGCATGGGTTGTTTAATATGACAGCATAGACTGTTATGAGGCTTAGACTGAGTTTCTAATTCCTAACAGCAAATAAAATATAATATACTAAAGGTTGTTCCTAAATCTTGCATATTTAGTTATGTTAGCAATGAAACGAACAGTGTACTATGATATGGTGCCAAGAGGGGAAGGATGACAACCCACCTTGGACAGGATTAGACAGGGGACTGGAGTATCTCAGCAAAGCAAATTGGATTTATTTTTAAGATTCCATCCTCTAAGAAATGTATGGTGGGAAGCAGACTGACCCACAGGCCATTAATCAGATGCCTTAATATCCTCTGAGAGAGTCTGACCTTGATAAGAATCCAGAATGACCTTGATAAATCAGAGGTACCTGAAACCAAAACAAACCCAGCAGTGGGAAGGCTTTATGGAAATCTACTTACTGAATAATTAAAAATGAGAAAATGATTACAGAAGAACAAAACCTTACCCAAAGGGCAAATGATATAAATATAAATGTCAGCAATATAAAACTGTTTTTAAAAATCTGAATATAAAGTAAAATCTATGAACACAAAATTAACACGTGTACACCACAGAAGAAATGCTCGTTAGCAGTTTTCACAACCCACTTAAAGCTCTATATCCCCCCGGAGATGAAGAAGAAAAGGGAAAATGTAGCAGGAGTTACAACAGGAAGATTTGGCCAGGCCTAGACCCAGAAAACTTGGTCTTGACTGGCTTATAATAACATCATTGTTTGAAATATTTCAGGTTTATCAAGCTCTGGGCTTGTGAATGCCTTCCGTCACTGTAGCTCACAAGAACCACTTTATCTTGAAATAGGCATTAATACGCGTCACTACCAGGTGGGGAAGAAACTAGAGTGTTAACCAATAACAAAAGAAAAAAAAAAAAAAGCGTAGCTGCAAGTAACCATCCATGCCCCCGCCAGCCCACCGCTAGCCCTGGTAAACCCAAACACAAGTATATCTTGCTTGCCTCTGCTAAAGAGAAGCAAACTTGGCTTTTATTAAGCCCACAGTGCAAGAGATTCTGTGAGCAATATTGAAAAGGCTGCACTTGTTTCCAAGGAATTTGATTGTTTATACTTCATAACGATAAGCTTCAAAAGTGACCTGGAAAGAGGAGGTTGCTTGCGTTCACTGGGCTATGAGGGGCCATGCTTTGTTCTCCAAGAGGCACTCTGACCAAATTAACAGAGTGTACCTCTAGTGACCTTTTCCACTTACCATTGTTTCTTATGGAAACAGCGGCTCCCAGGTGCCCCCAGGCTGGGAGCGAGAATGCCCCGCCAAGCTGCGGAACTGCCCGGGCTCTGCTGTCCCCGCCTTATTGAATCAGTAACGAAACACATCAGCCTTGGCAAACAAAACCTGGCAAGAAGCATTTTCAAACAAATGCTGCTAGTTTCACCGAAGCCACTGAAACAAATTAGGAGGCCCAAGGTGAAACTTGGTAGCTCCCAGAAACTCTGAATTAGTGAACACCAAAGCCCTCATTCGCGCAATGTGCAAATCCCAGAGAAGTGAAAATTCGAGGGGTCATCCCCCCTTTAGACGCACTTCTGATAGAATTGTTCGGTGAGATTTATTCATCAAAATGAACAAATAATATAATGAGGTCTGAGTAATAGACGAATTGGTACCGTTTGAGAATCCAATTGTCCGATTCTAAATGAGAATTTGTTTCCTCACCGGAAACAAAAATGAGCTACAGGTCCTGAGTATCGAGTTAAAGGCCCACCAGTGACAGCATATACAACTTGGGGAAATAAACTCTGTGACCTCATGAAATACTGGAGAGGGGCTTCATTTTTATCACGTTAGGATGACAATCAAGAACAGTAATTATTTTATCAAGTCTATCCAATTCATTATTCATTTCCTTTGTTTTCAAAAGTAATACTCAAGGTCCTAATGGCTGGCTAGTTACCTTGAACTGATAACAAGGGTGAATATTCTTTTGGACATTTTCTACGTCAAGGGAAGAAGATTAATTTTGTAAACAGTCCTTGTGGGTTCAAGTTAGCACAAAAATCGTATCACAAGTAATTTTACAACAGGCACGAGGGTGGACAAAGAAGACTCTTCAAGAGCTGATACCTAAACCATGTCTTGAAGGATAAGGAGGAGGACTTCATGAAGGAAAGACATAACAAAGTCTGAAAACCAAGGAAATGACATGAGCCAAGTCTAAGATACATGAGTGGGCTTGGTAGATTTTTTTTCGTAAATCAGGTGAAATAAATGTATCCCCTGATTTCCTAACAGGATTTTTAGTGGGTCAGATAAGGTAATATACGAAAAAGTTGTTTTGTTTTGTTTTGATTTTAAAGATTTTATTTATTTGACAGAGAGAAACATAGTGAGAGAGGGAACACAAGCAGGGGGAGTGAGAGAGGGAGAAGCAAGCAGGTTTCTCGCCGAGCAGGGAGCCTGACGTGGGGCTCGATCCCGGGACTCCGGGATCATGACCTGAGCCGAAGGCAGTCACTTAACCAACTGAGCCACCCAGGTGTCCCATGAAAAAGTTTTAAAGTGAACAGTTACAAACAAACTCAAGTTATTATTCAATTTTTGGTAACACGACAAGTAGTTTTATCACAGTATCTATTAGGATTAGGATTGTCTGCATATAGGATAAACCGAAAACATAGTGCTTTAGAAGTGAGAGACAAGGAGTTCAGGGCTAGTAAAAAAGTGGGCCTATGGTCATCAGGATGCTAGCTCCTTCTCTTTGTTCTGCGATCTTTTGACAATGTCTGCTATCCTCAAGGCATCCTCAGGGTCCAGAATGGCTACTTGTACTCCAGCTATCACATCCAAGTTCCAGGCAAGAAAAAGGAAAGAGGGGAAAGGGGGCACATTTTCTACTTGAGTTGGCCTCTCTTATTTTTACTCAAGATATAATTGACATATAACATTATGAGTTGACCTCTTGTAAGGAATTTTTCCATAACTCTAACATTCCTGCTGACATCTCATTGCCCATCCCTAGCTCCAGTGAGGCTCAAAAGTGCCACCTTTCTGCTGGGCACATTGTGGCCCCAGATAAATCAGTGATTTTTTATCGAGAAAGAAATGGAGAACAATCATGGGTGGGCAGCAAGGCGCCTCTGCCAGAGAGCAGGCAGGGGACATCAGTCATGATGCCCGTCAGACTGGCCCTTTTAGGCAAGAGTCACCTTTTTCTTCAAGCCTGCAGCTGGACTTTGAAGGTGATGCTACTCACAGGCAGGACTCTTGGGCAGCCCACTTACAGACAGACCATACACATTGTCCAGTTACATTCTCCTTGTATACTTGTATATTTGAACTCTGTCTGTCCTGTGGGATTATAAACTTCAAGAGAGCAGGGATCGTTTGTCTTGTCTTCACCCTATATCCATTGCTTAGCACAGCACCTGGCACATAGAGACAGATATGATGAATGAACAGATGAATGAATGAACAGGTTGGGGAAGTCACAGTGAACTGTATCTTTCTCCAAGGCCATCCCTCAATCCAATCCAACAAGCATTCCTTTATCCTGTACTACATGCCAGGAACCTCATCTGGTGTTAGATTACTAAATTGTAGCTCCCATTCTGGGTGGGAGAAGATACAAATGACTAAGTAGTTATGTTACAATGTGATTTGCTTTGCAGTACAATTATATCCAGACAGTCATGGGAGAAGAGAAATGGCTCCTCCCTGAGCTTCATGAAGGGGCTGTACCTAAACTAGGTCAAAAGGGTTAACGAGGGGCTTGCTAGTCCGGGGACATCAGGGACAGGATTTCCAGGGCAACACAGGGACTGGAAAGCAAATTTGCACTTTGGGGAAACCAAGGAGATTTGAATGTAGCTAAAGCGCAGGTTGGGGCAGGCGCGAGAGGAGTGGAGATTGAAAAGGTAGATGTGTAGGGGTGCCTGGGTGGCTCAGTTGGTTAAACGACTGCCTTCGGCTCAGGTCATGATCCTGGAGACCCGGGATCGAGCCCCGCATCGGGCTGCCTGCTCGGCGGGAAGCCTGCTTCTCCCTCTCTCACTCCCCCTGCTTGTGTTCCCTCTCTGGCTGTGTTTTGTTCTGTCAAATAAATAAAATCTTTTAAAAAAAAAAAAAAGGTAGATGTGTGACAATTTGTGAATTATCTTTGTGCATGTTAAGGACTTTGGAGTTCATCTTTCAGGAAATGGGAAACCATCATAGAGTGTTAAAAAGAACAAAGATGTGATCATATTTGTATTTTAGGAAGATAGCTTTGGAACACACTAAGCAATATATTTTAATGGCAATATATTTTCATAGGGATTTATGTTTTGATTTCTTTTACTGCTCATTTTTATTAGACATTTATTGAGTACCTTCTTTCTGTAAAGTATTATGTTAGGTACCAAAAGAAATACCAATAAAATGCAGGACCCATAAATCCTAAAATATATCAATAGTTATGTTCCACTAAAAAGACTTGCCAATGACATTATAACAGTGTTCCAAGTTATAGTTTGTTGTTATTTGTTGAAATAGCTCTTTTAAATGTAATTATTGAGATTTCACTGTCTATCACTCTACACTCTGTGCATCGAAAAGAAAAAGATGTGAAAGTAGTTACGATATCCCTAAAATTCTTCATATTTAGGGGTCAACTTTTCTGGATGGCATTTAGATCTGGGTCGCTGGTATTCATGCTCCCCCCTTTCCTGTCACACACACACACACACACACACACACACACACCATCTACCTGGTCATTTTCGAAGTTTCAAAATTTGACATGTGTCAGAATCAGTTAGAAAAGTGGTGAAAATAGGGGCGCCTGGGTGGCTCAGTTGGTTAAGCAACTGCCTTCGGCTCAGGTCATGATCCTGGAGACCCAGGATTGAGCCCCACATCGGGCTCCCTGCTTGGCGGGAAGCCTGCTTCTCCCTCTCTCACTCCCCCTGTTTGTGTTCCCTCTCTCGCTATGTTTCTCTCTGTCAAATAAATAAAATCTTAAAAAAAAAAAAAAGTGGTGAAAATAGAGGTGTAGGCCATGTTCCATTTCAACAAGCCTGGGCTTCTGGTTCTATGGTGGTATTCTGGGACATTCTGAGACCCCCCCAAATTTAAGAAGCACTGCTCTGTGGCATCAGGAGAGTTACTGCCTCAGGAGAACTTCTTCAAGCGAAGGTACCACTTATGTTTCAGTATTTTCTTGCATTTGGTGAGCTTCAGTGTAATACAGGACAAGAGTGGCTCGTTTACCACCGGGCTGAGAGAACTCGGGTCTCCTGGGATGCTGAACTGCAGACAGTGTGCATCTTAGAACCCTTGACCTATGCTATTTTCAAAAGGAGGAGAGATTTACAGAGTATTCAAGGAGTACATCAGATATAATGATTACTTGATTTCTAGAATAAGGAACTGATAGATTATGGTATCTCTATGTGGAAGATGTTCTGTGTTCAAAAATAATTATGTAGAATGATATTTCCAAAAGTGTGTTCTATGAGTGGCCATTCACAAAGGGTACCACGAGTACATAGGAAAAAAAAAAAAAA